>KQ030640.1:33400-56479 GCA_000956045.1 Hirsutella minnesotensis 3608
CCGGCCCGACGGATCTGGTCCTCGCTAATCCCCTTCAGTTCCGCCGTCCTCGCTCCCGAGCTACGGCCGACGTGCGTCTTCTTCTGCGACGTGATCCCGGCGTAGGCAAAGGCTTTAACTACCCAGTCGCGCTGTGAGTTGTAGGAGAAGGCCGCCGTCCGACCGGCGCCGTTACCCTTAATCAGTCGGATATCGTACCACGAAGACCGCCGGCTGAAATCGGGAAACGGCTCCGTACCGAGATCCCAACGATACAGGAGGTAAAACGAGAGGCCGCCCAAGATGCAGATAAGCGGGTTCCTATTCCGATACGCGCCGGCAGTCTCGAGGCGCCCGTGCTGGTTCTGCTTACCGGCCCGTGTCGTAAAGATGAGCGGCATGCACCGGGTCGAGCCCTCACCGGCAAACTCGAACGTGAAGAGGTCCGAGATCTCTGCGGCCCGACGGTCGCCGCCGCGGGTGAGGAGGTAATGACCGAAGAGGAGATCCACGAGGGTCCGAAAATGGCACTCGGTCGATGTACCGCTGTGGGCCCATAGCTCATGGCATACGCGTTCAAATTCGGGCTCCGAGTAGCCATCAAGCAGAGTATCGCGGCCTTTATCGGGCCGTGCTGGTTGGTCTTCCCACAGTTCATCACCACAACCAGCGCCTTCGTGGTGTAGCCTGGGACCTTGAGACCCTCGTTGGGTAGATCGAGCGGAAAGCAGTCGGCCAACTCCATCGGCAGGCGGTTGCCGGACCGCAGCAGCATATGGTTCCCGAGCAGAAAGTCTGTTCCTTGCGCTGTTCACCATGGTCTTGCGTTCTTCTCTCCATCTCGCGCAGCGGAACAGGAAATGGTCCGTCGTCTCGGGTTTCTGACCGCAGTCGCACTGGTCTGACTCCGCGGCTCCAATCCGATGCAGGAAGGCGTTGAGCCTGCTCATTCCCGTCCGGAGCTGCACCAGAGTGTCGGCTTCTTTCCTGGTAAGCATATCGTACAGATCGCGCACGTGAGCGCCTGGCAGCGCCTTGTCGACTCTTTTGGAGTATTTGCGCGTGCTTTACTCTGCAGTCTTTGTGATCAAAGCCTTCGCACACAACGCCAGGCCAGTACGAATTCTGCAGTTTGTCATCGCCGAAGTTCATGTCTTTCTCAGAATATGTTGCCGACACCTCGCCCACGTGCCGATCTTACATCATACAGCAGCTGTTGTGCCAGTTCCTCATCACCAAAAACGAAGTTTTCCCGACTCTGTTTCATTACCGCAGCCCATAGCTGCGCGTCTATGTCGTGCGAATCCGAGCAACAGGTCAGTCGCCATGCTGCCGTAATCGAACCCTGACAGTCTTGCACAAAGCGTAGTGGGAGGATGTCCTTCAGCTGGACCGGCGATCCTTCCAGGGTGAGTCTCAACAAAACCTTGTATGTGCCCGTTTCCTGCAAAGTAGCACAATAACAAAAGGCTTGACTGCTCAGTCGCGTTCTAAGCTCTTGGATTATCTCGGAAGGCATCAGAGGCTCTGATGGAGACCAACTCAAGAAGCACCATCTTTGGCACAAGGCGTGTTCTTTCAAGCTAATACAGGCTGTGTGGTCACAACATGCATGGCCCTGACATTCTGCTCTCGAATGATGAACAGACTCTCCCGAAGGTGGAAGGTTATTGTTCATCTAACTTTTCCCCTTTATCAGACGCTACTTGAGTCGCAGCACTACCATGGGAGGTGATATCTTCTTCGGCTTGAGTGTCTTCATGTGCTACATTGTGTTCTCTCAGTCGTCCGCTCCGTTGCCCGGTGATTCTCCTCTGAACCTGCTGTCGAGGACAAGAAGACTCACCGTTGTTCTTCCGTGTTCTTCGGATAATGTGCTTAGGCTGGATCTCAACTCTAACGGAAGCTATATGTTCTTTCGATTGCGCCTGGTCACCCAGAAGCCAGCCTCGTTTCCTTGTCGGCAAAGACAAGAATGCAAGTCTGAATTCGCTCAGGATGGGAGGAAAGCATCTCAATCGTGTAGGCTCTTTATAGTGACTTGTTGCGTGTTTCCCGTTCGTTTCTGTACGGATGACCATTGCATGACGCCATGCGTGCATCACTAGCCACCTTCACTAACGGATGGTTGGGCGTATTGGCTATCTCTGAGCCTTACGCAAGGTAAATTAACGAAAAGATCGTGAAGAGCCCAAGTTACCACATTAATTGCGCCAAGTTTGTGCCATCACAATTGCAAGGGACTGGCTTTGGGTACGAGCAGTCTTGGAAGCGGGACAGGTGATGATGAGGTCGGCCGACCTGCCGGCGGCAACAGTACGACTACAGGATAGTAAAATCATGATCGTATCGGTTTACGTTGAAGGGAGGAATGTTTGTGCGTTATCCAGGCGATCGTTGAGATACATCAAGCGGTAAGGAGGGCGACGAGCAGACGCCGTCCTGGCAAGAGACCCCAATAGGCACAGGGGCGGTGGCGAGATCTCGGCGACGAGACAGGGAGAGGCGCAACCCATTATCGACCTAATGGACAACACGGCCGTGCAGCCCTCTGCCTCGGGAAACGAGAATATAGCGGCACCGTCAATCGGAAAGCACAATTGACTCGGTACTCGCGTCGGCCGAACTAGCCGAGCAGATAGTGAAATGCGACCTTCAACCAACAAAACACGGCTTGGATCGTAGATTGACAGAGACCGACTTTGATGTGTCCGTTCCGGAAAGGACTGCCGCATCGCGGCTTCTCTTCAAGAATGCACCATGGACGGGAATCAGGGATAGAGTGAAGGTATGACTCAAACAATTACCATTGGCTGGCGATGTACAAGAGCAAACCGATCGATTGTTGGAAGTTGTCTTGGAGGCTGTGCACGACTTCACGCCCCCTGCAAAGCCGTCGCCGTCCACGAAATGAAGATCTGACACAGCTTCGGCATACTTCTACTTATTGGGGGAATCTATCCAGACAGCAGAGACGAAAAAAACCGTTCCGTTCCGATTCCGGAACTAGGAGCGAGCGAAGCGGTCAAAGAATACCACGATACCACCAAAGAATAAAAGAAGTCACATTGGGTTGGTTATTTATCGGAAAAACAGAACGCCTGGCGAGCAGCCAGGTACCTTGGGCCCAGGGGCGGCACCGTGTCCGACAAAGTGCCGCCGCTGCAGAATCGAGACGGCAGCGCAACCGACGGGAAAGAGGAGCTGGCCGAAGAGCTACTCAATGTCTTCTTCCCGCCACTACCGGCCAAGATCAAGGACGAAGAAGAAGGGCAGCGACGGAGAAAAGTGCCTATCCCTGACATTTCCATACAGGTGATAGAAGAAAAGGTTATGACCATCAGCCCATGGGAGCGACTGGGGAAGATGGTTCACAGTCTATGGTCCGAAGACAGCTGAGGCCGGTGGTGAAAGCGAGACGTATGTCGAAGAAGCTCATCAGCTGGATTGACGCATTCTGCTCTCGCAGAACAGCAAGTTCAAGTCGCTGAAGGTCTAGGTGCTCCAGGGCGCAGGCTCTCCGGGCGGAACTCAATTTGCAGCGCTGCTAGATGCCATCTTCGGTCCTGGATCATCTCTCCTCCGTAGGACCCTCACTTGGGCGCTAGAGTATAACAGTTGGCACTCCCACGCATGCCCCCAATGCTGACCTGCTTCTGCCGTCACCGCCACCGCCACCACCGATAGCGATGACAACGAGACGAGGAACATGAGACGAGCCCAACGCATTTCCAATGTCGAAGACAGACAACGAACTGATTGATATGGGAGCGGTGGCCCCTTCATCCACCCCTGCGCCCATGAACAAAGACATCGCCTCTACATCGGACTATGGCTCGACTTCTCGCAGAGTTCGTGCCTCTCTCCGCGGAGCAGGCACATCCCCAGGTACCTCTTACGACACAGCTATGCACCGGCATCGCCGATTCAAACCGAAATTAAAAACACATCCCACCCGCGGCTTAACAATTCCTCACGAGCTTCGAAATAAATATGTCGAAATAGGCTGGACCAAGACATTGATTGAAGGAGAACACCAGCAGGCAGTTTTTGGGTTCTTCAACGGAGCAGGTCGGTTTTGTCGGCGGCTGGGCCGCACAGATCCTGATTTCTTGATGACTTCCCCTTCTTCATCGTACGTAGCGCATGACAAAGTCGTCTACCGTGTGCCCTTTCAAGGACTGCCTAAAGAACAAGTGGGGCAGGAGGTGATGCGACGATTGATCAGAAAATTTGGATCCAACTTGGAACCAGGTGAAATATGAGGGACTTCGACATCGTGAGAATTTATGCCTTGGCCTTCATGTAGCGGTATCTTTTAATTCTCCAAACCTGATCAGCTGCCTGGCAAAGCTGGATAGTGTTAGTCATTGGTGACGCATTACGCCATCTTGGGTTCCGCCTCGTTCTTATCGCATTCTCCCTATCTCGCGCGGCGGAACAGAGTCTGGTCACGTCCTCTCGGGTTCCTGGCCGCAGTCACAAAGATCTGAATCTCAGCCTCCGATTCGGCGCAGAGAAGTGCTGAGCCTGCTCATTCCCGTCCGGAGCTACACCGGCGTGTCGGCTTCTTTTCTGTAGAGCATGCTGTTTAGATCGCGCAGACGGGTGCCAGGCAACGCCTTGTCTACTTTTTTGGAGTGTTTGCCTACTCGCTCTGGCAGTTTGTCCTGACGGTACGGAGCTACTGCAAGCCTGACGACTGTGGCCTGAGCCCGCCTGACACGTCAGGGTCTCCTGATGTTGCTGTAATGGGCTGAGCCCATGAGGGTCTTGGCTCCACTCTCGAACAAGCCCCGTTCTAGGTCCTGGGTTTCGCCTTCTCGATCTTTTCCTTCCCTTTCTTTCCTTCTTTCCTCTCCAGCTTTGGAATACTTCTCGCACGCAGTTGCTCAACTAGTTGTCAGAACACTCAACCAAGCCCATTACAGTGGAGAAATTTGCAAGTGGGTGGAAGCGGACGGGTCTCCTACCATTCGGCCCCGATGTCGTTCTGTCCGTAAACTCGCTCGCCCTCCAAAAGGTCAATCCTGGGCATTCGCGCCGATTGGTCGATTATCTGCAGTACGAAGCTCGGCTTGCACAGTGTGACGGAGACGGTGCTGCGATTTACTCCCGAGTCCCATAGTTATTAATGGCGTCTGTCACCCGACATTTGGGAGAGATCAGCCTCCCTCCCAACCGGAATCCGCTCCCCATTTGGGGGTGCCTACATGGACAATCGCAGTTAAAGTCCCCGCAAGTGCTTTGCAATACTGTGTCATCTTTTAGTAAAGCTTTGATACCGGCTTTGACCAGCATACTGCCAGACATTTGGCTCCACACGGATCGGAGATGGCATCAGGCAGTTGATGAGAATTATCCAAAGAACAAGAAGCGAGTGAATGAATGCACAGCATTGTGCAGCTCTTTATACACAAATGAAAGGTTCGTCGCTTGATTACGCAGATTTCCCATGTCCTCTCAGTTCGTCTGACTGATTGGAACTCTTAGTGACACGGCGCTTGCAACGTGCAAGGACCAACGACCGTTATTTCAGCGAAGGAGGCGAGCTCCAAACCTGCTCATCGTCAGAGGAGGCGGGAACCAATGGCTAAAATTTCCCCAATGAATTACCCCAGAGACACTGATCTCGGGAGGGTAGATACGAGTCCAAGTCCTTGGGCCGTTACGACTCATCAAACATAGCGAGCACGGTCTGGACCGCTGCCGGCTTATGATTGACGACTATTTCGCTTTCCACGATGAATCGAGGAAGTAGCTGGCGAACGTCTCTCGCATGCTCATGACACAGCGTTGCAGTCAAGCACAGCCCACTCCGACCGGCCTTGCGTTAGGGGGTCGCTGTTCTACCCTTCGAAGCCATGACCATCATTCGTAAGCGGTGACATCCATATTCACAAATGCATGTGTGTTGACGAAGCGCATACGCAACATATGTGTATATACCAGTGTATGTGTGATTATATAAAGGGAATTGATATACGGGCATGACACTTTTACTACACGGGCATGACTCTTACACGGGCATGACTTTTATGACACCTGATTCGCTGAATTTCCGGCGACCCAAAAATACATCCTCTGCAGCCTACTCCTCTAACAGCTCACTTTCCGCCCCGTCCCCAGGTCAATTCAGGTCTGTAGAACTGCTCTGCGCAGAGCATCAGGAAACACCTGCAAGGCGCGATCACAGCGTATGATCAATCCATTGAAATCGTCTCCCTAGCTAAGCTTATGGTCTCACAACTATGGAAGGATGAACCGTTTCTCCGTCGCCGTCGCTATCCAACAGCTCCCATTGACTTCTACGTCTTCGAATGCTGGATTGTGTCCTGCGCCCACTCGCACGTACTCCTGTGGTTCTTCCATTTCCCAGCACAGATGACTGACTGCGCGTTTGACGCTGGGACGACGAATTGGCTTGACTATCAGCCTGGCTTGCCACAAAGTCGGTTGCGGCAGATCTGACAAGGGCTGGGTCCTTGTGGCTCTTTGGATGCCGAGCTCGCCTACGCCCCATTACTTGACTGGTTGGCTTGCCGACTGATCTACACTGGCTGTTCGTCGCAACACTAAGCCGGGTCGGGACAGCCTGTGTCGTGTTCTTGGGCCTGCCACGGAGGGCAGCGGCGATCTTGGGGTCGAGGATCCGTCGGTATGGGTCTTGAGAGGATGGCTCGCGTAGGTGCCATGGCGGATGAACATCCCACTTGGTAAAAGGTGTGCTAGACAGTAGTTTGGAGTAGATCTTATGGTAACAGGGAATGCCGAGCTCTACAGAAACTGAGCAGTTCTCGTCGCAATCCGCGAGGCGCACGGGGAAAGGGTTCTTCCCTGTAGGCATCGCCTTCATTGCTAGCCGATATTGCTTTGAGATCATTTTGAGGCCTTTTGACGAAATAGTTGTCGGCAGGTCACCCAAGTACTCTGAGCTTGAGCTGAGATACTCGCGGGAAGTGGGCACTTCATCCTCTGCGCAGGCATGGAGAAAGTCTCGCTCTTGATCCCGTATCATATCCTGTATCGCCTCAACTAATCGAAGAAGGTGGCTCATGCCGTTGAGAAGGTAGCTTTTGACGTTGTTATTGCTTGCCTCTGTTCCAGAAGTGACGCGGATGCCAAAGTTCCGATACTTGCGCGTGTAGCACCGTGCCCATTGGGCTCTGACTGGCATGTAGGTTCCATGCAGATATCGCAGGATAGCCCGCTGGTCATCAAACTCCCGACACAGGTCTGCCCATGCCTTTTCGTGGGCATCTTCAGTCTCTGCGAAAGCCACAAGCTTCCACATCATAAGAACTCCTCGATAGCTATGAGGAATTGTCTTGTGTGCTAGTGCGTCAACAAACTGACGATCACTGGGGCTCAATTCCACCTGTGTCGTCGAGGCTGTTACCTCATCGTCGCTGCCATCCAGACTACTGCTGCTGTTGTCATGTCTGCGATCCTTGATCCACTTCCGCTTCGACTTGAGCAGCACATTGGAGTTGATATGGTGTATGCAGAGTTGCTGCTGTACCTCGGGAAACTGGTCGTTCAAGGCAGCCTTCATCGCATCGTCGAAGTCGGTGATGATGGTGTCAGGCTGACGGATCGACTGGCGTTCTGCTAATTGTCGAATGCTTTCGGAGAGGAACTGGAACACTTCGCGTCTTTCGTTATCTATTAAGCCGAAGGCGGCATTGAACACAGTTCCTAGGCAAGTTTGTCCCGTTGCCTGGAACAATGGGAGCTTGAAGCGGTTAGTGTTGTACGTGTTATCAAAGCTGATAACTTCAGGGAACCGTTTCCACATCTGTACGCAGTAAGGAAACGTCCAGACCAGACCAAGAAGGCGGTGCGGATTATCGTCAGCCCATTTCGCGAGATAGGGGATTTCTTTCTCGTCAAAGAGCTTGATAAGTGCAGCTGTGGGTGTGTATCCCATCGATCTTGTCGCCATTGATCAGAGATCTAGCGTTGTAGATGTCCCTCCGTGTAAACACAGTCTCGGGATGTTGTTCCTGAACAACCGCTCGTACATCCCGGGCCCTGATTCCGACCCTGCGGCTTGTTGATTCAACTGTGGCCCTAACAGCCGCTGTTAGCCTCCTATGAGAGGGATGAGCAGATGGTCCGATACTGCGTCCGTGGTTGTGTTGGCTGTGTTGTGGGTTTGGATGCTCTCGTAGAAGCCATTTACCCTCCTCTTTCGCCTCTGCGATGACCATCCATTTACAGCCGCACTTACGCGACTTGCGTTGCCGGATCCCCACGCCTTCGGCAGGTCGAGGTTCTCCGAATCGGTCGCACTGGAACGAATACCTGATCTTTCGGCCTTTGTATGAGTAGCCATTCCGTCGTACGACTCCAAACCCGAGGGCTTTTGCGAAGCCATTCACCCGATCAAAGAGCACCTCAGTTGATGGCGCTGTATCACCCGGTATTGGTGGATTCGGGATAGATTCTGGAGCAGGCGATGGAGACCGTTGTAATGGAGATGAATTGGCCGTCCAACGGGGTGATGGTGCTTGCGAAGATTGAGTTGATGAATCATGAGGCGCACAGTACGGCGGAGGCGACTCGTAGGCATCTGAGTTGAGTGGTGGCCAACCCCACCTCTCTCGCCATTGACGCACCCGTTCATAAGACAGAACAAGTTCCGTCGTCAGTGTCTTCCCGTCTCCAATGACCTCGCGTGCCAAACTCAAGACGGACTTGAATTCGGACTTCAGCGCAGGAGGGTCAGTTGAGGCGGTATGCGGCGAATGATAGAAGTCTGATGGACCGGCCGCAGGACCTGGTATAGGTATTTTCACTCGATGCAGTCGCGTCGATTCGGTCAAGAAATCATTCGAAAGGTAAATTTCGTGATCGGAACGAAGCTCCCATAACGACTCCTGGAGTCCCTGCGATCCATGAGGCTGCGGGACGCTGGTGAACAATCGTGGGTAAGATGCGAAGAGATTTCCGAGCGCATCTTCATCACCAGTCCCGTAGTACTTCCCGATGCTTGAGGTGCTCGCAGCGGATTGTGGTCTTTCCATCATTGGCAATGGGCTGAATTCGCCGCGTCGGCTGTGTCGATGTCGTTGAGCGGTCGGGCCGTCGGTCTGGGCCTGGAGGCACGTTTTCTTCGGTCGCTCCGCAGACTAGGGAGCAATTTGTTGTGGGACAATGGAAGTGCCAATCGTCGATTTTTCGAACATTTGGCAAATGACAGCTTACTGTTGGTGTCCTTTTGGCTTGCGTAAAAGCCATCACACACAGCTCAGGCGAGGATGCGGGGAGGTTTCGAGGACTGGATGTTCTGTATTCTCTATTCTAAGGGCAGCAATCTTCTTCTCTAAGGGTTGCGCTACTGTAAGCATTGCGTGCATCAAGAAGAGGAGCCTCCCAAGGGTTGACGGAGAGTCATGTAGCTGCTTCAGATTTGTCTCGTGTGAGAGCTTTGGCTGCGTAGCCTGCGATATTCTTCATGAAAGCATCAGTCTTATGGGCTATCGTAGACATGGGGTACAAATGAACCGATTGACGTACTACAGTAGGTAGACAAAAGTTCCGGGCAACCCCGCTAAACCCCGCTTTTTTAAAAAAAAGTACTTTACGCTACTACTATTCCTAGTCGTATTTAAGGCTTAGTAAGCACGAGAAAATTGTAAAAACTAGATTATTATATAACCTACTTAGATATAATTATTATATAATTTTTAAACTTATATTTAAAGAGTTACTTTAAGTTAAATAAAGTGTCTGATCATTTGTACGATAGAGCGCACATCGCAGGAGGATATCACGTGCGTCAGCAAGGAACAACGATTACCCGCATACACACACAACCTATCAAACCTCACGGCATGGTCTAGATAGCTAAGAAACGATGCATATGGCCAATTGGTACCGGTTGGAAGAGCTCGATAAGGATACAGTTATCGGTACTTCACCGACTGGCTACTCGAACGACGAGCTATCGATGGCTTGGATCCAGCACTTCGAGGCTTATACCAAAAAAGGGGCTGTTGGTAGTAAGAGGCTACTTTTGATGGATGGATACGGGTCTCACTGCACTCGCGAGTTTATCCAATACTGCGACGATAGTAGTATTGTCCCTTTCGGCTTTCCACCCCATTCGACGCACCTTCTTCAACCTCTCGATGTCGTTATGTTCCAGCCTCTAAAGCACTACCACGCCGAAGCTTTAGACCTTATTGTCCGAGACGGCTGCGCGAATATTACGAAGATCGAGTTCCTTTCTGTGATCCAAGAGGTACGGAGGAAGGCTTTTAGGGAAGATTCAATCCTCTCGGCGTTCAAGAAAAGCGGTCTCGTACCGTACGATCCGCTAGTTGTTATGCGGAGGATCCAGGAGCGACAAGAACGAGCCCTAACCCCCCCTCCGCCTCCCGCTCCAGAGCTACAGTCCTCCCCGTTCAATACGCCAGTCACTCTACGACAATTGAAAAAAATAGCTTACGACCTACAAACACAGGCTAAAGAGGAGGACTTTAATCCGGCGCTGAAGAGGACTCTAGACCAGTTTGTCCGCGGAGCCCTAACTCAGGGGACGGAGCTTCTCTATACAATGCGGGACTTAAAACGCACGAAAATGGCGGAGGAAGTTACACGCCGTCGTCGGAGCCAAAAGAACCAGCAACTAAAAGCTGGCGGAGTACTCACAGTCGACCACGCTCGCAAGATTGTTAGGCAGAAGGACGATGACGCTCTGGAGAAGGCTAGGAAAATTGTCGAACGCGCCGACGCGCAGATGAGAAATATGTATAAGAAATGGTTTGGAGAAGCCGCAAAAGTCGCACGTAAATACCGGCTCGACGGCCGGCTCGAACCATTATATATAGTTGACCAAGAGGGTAAGGGTCGGTTCTTACGTAGGGGGTAGAAGGTAGATACTACAGAAAAGTGTCCGTTTTGGTGATCTGTCCGCGATGGTGATCAGCACCCACTTTAGTGGGTGAGCCTTCGCGAAACCCAAATAAAGTGGGGGCGGGCACGATTAAAGGTGGTGCTCACCACCAGTATAACCACACCACCAATATAACCATTTTTTCGACCCCTTGATCTTGAAATGCTTCTCTCCCACTCACCCCGTGATCTATGCTATTGAGAAAATGGAGGCAAGAGTACAAGGCGCTGTTGAATACATTGAGAAGTTTCCCTGTGCGAAAGTGGCAAATGTCGCGCGAGAATTTGGAGTGCCACGTGGCAGATTGCGATACCGTCTGCAAGGCCGTCCCGCCAAAACCGGCCAAAAGGCCAGCAACACGAAGCTATCGCGGCCTGAAGAGGCTGCGTTGTGTCGCTACATCGATCGTCTAGATGCCATTAACCTTGCAGTTCGGGCCGAGTTCGTCACGGACGCCGCAAATTGTATCTTGCGTGAGCGTTTCGGCAGAAGTGAAGCCCCCGTCGTGGGGCCAAACTGGACTTCTCGATTCCTCAAGCGTCATGGCTATCTAAAAAGACGTCAGAGGAAGCTCCAGGCAGAGCGGCAGGCCTCTGAAGACCTGACGCGTGTTCATCAATACTTCCAGGCTTTGCAGCAAGTCGTTCAAGAGAATGGCATCCCCCCCGAGGACATCTGGAACATGGACGAGACCGGCTTTCGCATCGGGGTCGGTAAAGACCAGCTGATTGTGACAAAACGAGCGAGAGCGCATTACTTTGGCATATCAGAGAACAGGGAGTCTGCGACCGCTATTGAAGCCATCTCGGCGAATGGAGAAGTCATCCCCGCGTTTCTGATACTCGCCGCGCAGATGCACATGGCTTCATGGTATCAGATTCCCGAGCTTGATCATGACACAGTCATCCGGCCTACTCCCACCGGTTACTCAAACGATACGATCAGCTTGGAATGGCTTCAGCATTTCGACAAGCACTCTGCGAAAAGCTCCAAAAGCTCGAGACGTTTGCTGCTCCTCGACGGCCATGGCTCTCATCACACCAGGCAATTCATTCAGTATTGTGACGAGAAAGGCATCATCCCCTTTGGCATGCCACCTAATCTCACCCATGTACTTCAGCCTTTGGACGTCGTGGTTTTCCAGCCACTCAAACACTATCACGCCAAGGCCCTGGACGTCATGGTTCGAGATGGCCTCGTCAACATCACAAAGCTTGAGTTTCTCTCGTTCATTCAAGATGTGCGATTGAAGGCTTTCAAGATAGATACAATCCGTTCCGCTTTTCGAAAGACAGGAGTGTTTCCCTTTGATCCACAAGTGGTGCTTCGTGTTCTGGAAGCTCGACAAGCGAAGAAAACACCCTCGCCCCCGCCCCATTCAGGGCCCTACTCCTCGCCTTTCGAGACGCCATTGACTTTACGTCAGATCAACAAGGTTGCGGACGAACTGGGAGATCGAATAGAACACGATGAGAGCCTGGATTCTGGCTTCGCTCGCGACCTGAATCGATTCATCCGTGGATCTCTATCTTTGGCCACGGAGCTTGTGCAAACAAAAAGAGATCTGGGCCGGACTAGAATGGCGGAGCGGACACAACAACAGCGCAGGGCTATGAAGAACGTGCAACTGCAATCAGGAGGGGTGTTGTCGGTAGCAGAAGGGCGGCAAATGGTGAAGCAAAGGGAGGAAGACCAGGTTGCGAAGGCGAGGAAGGTGATCGAGGATGCGGAGAAGAAGGCGCGAAACGCTCGAAAGAGATGCTTTGAGGAAACGGCAAAAGAGGCACGCAAATGGAGGGCATCGGAAAGACTGGAGAGAGCGGAGGTGTGCGATTCCGAGCGTGGTAAACGCTGGCTGAAGCGGTTTTAGATCAAGGGGTGGAAAAAATGGTTATATCGGTGGTGTGGTTATACCGGTGGTAAGCACCACCTTTAGGTGGTGCGAGCTCGCGAGTTCCAAATAAAAGATGGAGGGCATCGGAAAGACTGAAGAGAGCGGAAGTGGGCGATTCCGAGCGTGGGAAACGCTGGTTGAAGCGATTTTAGATCAAGGGGTCGAAAAAATGGTTATATCGGTGGTGTGGTTATACCGGTGGTGAGCACCACCTTTAGGAGGTGGGAGCTTGCGAATTCCAAATAAAGTAGGGCGTGGCACGGGTAGCCCCTGAATGTGTATCTGACATGTAGCTACGTACTGTGGGTCTCGTGACTTGGGTGCGGTCTTAACACATCCAAAGGGATAGGCTCGCGGTACCCGCGAATCTAAAATTCCGCGGGTACCGCGAAAATGACTAAGCACAGTACGAAGCTCGGTTTTCCCGAGAGGAGACAATAATCTGACACTGTTCAAATTTGCAAGAACTGTCATGTCGAACCAGCCAAGACTCTTTCCTGAAAACTCCGAATCATTCATCAACTGCCAATCTACATGTGTGGGATCGAGGTGAAAGGCCGATTTAGGATCTAACGACGATGCATTGATCCACCTTCTCTGCGGCTGAATGCAAGGCCTGCTGTTCCCGGCTGTCTTCTTCTGCCCTCTTCCAGATCTGCTTCAAACCCCGTCTCTTGCACGCTGGAGGATTTGCTAGCATTTCTTCTGCAACCTGACTCTCCGCCCTCTTATCCTCTGCGTTACTCCAATCTAGGTACGCCATCATCTCTTCTTTTGTCCATTCTCTCGATCCCGTTTCGGTGACACATCGTCGGGACATCTGCCTGTAATCCAGACACCAATTGTAGCTTTGCTTGCTATATCGAAGTGGAAGCCTCATTGCCCGGCGATATTGTTGATTGGTCTTGATGCTTCCACTAGGTTGAGCTGTATACCATGCGTTTCGCGTCTTGACATATCTCGCGAAAATAGCCTGCGGCGAGTCGTATCTTGGCGGTGTTCCGGTTATCAACTTGGAGGAAGGCGACGGCGCCTGGGTCAAGGGCCCAGATCGCTGCGAGCCCTCATTGGACAGGTCTGCCATTGCCATTGTCTCTGGTGCATCACCCCGGACGGGAGGCGGTGTGAAAGAGTTCGGTCCATTCGCGGAAGATCGGGCGACTGGAGTATCGCTATCCGAAGCAGTTAGATCCTCGATCGCGTCCTCGATTGCGTTTTCGACATTCGGAGCCGTTCCAGCGTCTGACACGGGTGCAGTTCCGGGCGCCTGTGCGTCACCCGAGGGCAGAGTGGGACGCCTTTCTCGGCCGGCACATTGAGCTGCGGGCGGATGTGGATCCCTGGAGCCGGAGGCTTCCTGGTGAACTAGCTCCTCAAACCTCAACGGACAGGCTTTTGCCGACATTGTGTGACCGATCGCATGGCATCGGCTACACGTAGGGGGCGCTCTCGAGGCTGTTTCTATGTGCTCGAATGCACTGGGTTCTCTCCGAGTACTTTGCCTAGGAGTGTTCGAAGCCTTGAAACTCGATTCGATTCTCTGACGAGGCTCTAACAGCGGTTGTGGCCTCCCTGCGCGTTGTAGATGCCAATGCGGGTGGAAATGCTGCAGAGAAAGACCTCTGCCCTGCTCGAGCAGCTCCTTAATAGCGTGCATGCATGGCAGCCCTTGCGATCGAGTAAAAGAGCCCGTGCAAGTTGATCGCGGGGGAGGATTGCGGCTATTCAACATCTTACGTTGCTCTTCTACCTTTCTCAAGGCCTCGTGCGACACCCAGCCACGTACCGCACCATAAAGCGTACTCGACAGTTCAATTGGTACTCGAATCTGCTGCCGTGCTTGATTGGACTTCAATTCTGAAAGCTGATTTAGCAACGCGTTCTTGATTGCTCGCCATGCCTCGAAGAGATCTAAGGTCGACTTTTTGAGATGGGATTTCATTAGCGCATGAATACCCTCAACTCGCGATGTAGCCGTGTTACCGAAGTGAGCATGCTGGTCCACCCACGCCTTGACGAGTTTCTCTTTGTACTGTTCGAGCCAGAAGGATTTGACATATCCGACCTGATTGAGGTACTCTGGTAGATATTGCTTTTCGAATTGCTCAACTCGCTCCTTGAACGCCTCTTCACTCGGCGAACCTATGATGTAATGCCAGAACTGGTAGAAGTCAGACCAGCCTTCGTTTCCAAAACTAGTGTTTTCAGCATTGTCGGCCGGTTCGTCTACCTCTGGCTGGTGTTTGCGATCAAAGGCTGGTTTGCAATTGCGGAGAACGGCCTTGTTCGCATGCCAGAGGCAAAGCAGTAAGCATGACGTAGGGAAAGTGGTTGCTACGGCATTCATGCATGCAACGCAGCAATCTGTCAGTATGACAGAGGGCATTTTAGCACTATGGTGTTCGTATAGCGACCGCAATCTTTCCAGCGCCCACGAGAAATCGCCTTCGGATTCTCCACTGAGAAATGCAAACGCGATGCAAAAAGATCGTTGGCAAGCATCTACTCCGACCATATCAAGAAGGGGCATGCCATGCTTGTTCGTCTTATATGTGCAGTCTAACAAGAGCACGTCTGGGTAGGCTCGAAGATATGACAATGACTCCGGATGAGCAAAGAGAACCGCGGTGACCCGGCCATCTTGATCGAACTGAATGCGACTCCAGAAGCCTTCGTCATCGAGTTGACTGGCTAGCGCATGAATAGAGCTTTGGCCCTCGCATACGTCCCTCCTTGTAGCAGCAATACCATTGTAGATATCCTGCTGCGTGGCAAGAGATTTACCATTCTGTCGAATGTAGGTTCGGATGTCTTTGGGAACAACACCTGCATTGGAAAGACGGGAGAGCATCTCAGAGTCGTGAACGACAAGCCTCCGGTGTGCTGGATGAGCAGAGGGATGCCCGCTTGGTGTGTGGTTGTGGGAAGAGAATCGTTGGTCAGGGCGATGTCGCACCTCCCAGGAACATCTATCTGCTGACTCCTTGGCTAGAACGGAGAACTCGCAGCCAGTTCCCCGAGTCGAAGTCTTCCGCTGCCGTTCTTTCGATGCACTAGGAGGGCGACACGATCGGTCACAGGCGTATGTTATTGTTTGTCTGCCACTTTTGCTTCTTGTGGACTTTCCCGTGGTAAATGCATAGCCTCTTGTCGCTGCCCATGCATTGATTGATTGCAAGAGGGCATCGCGAGACTCGTAAGTGAACTCTGGAGGTAAGCAGTCATTGGCGAAAGTTATGCTGGGATCATGCAGCGACTGAGCCGCTTCCATTTTGGCCGACAGCAATTTGGCGGCGGAAGATTTTCCCCCCCTTCTTCCCTCGACTCTTTCGGATGGAAACTACGAGGGAATACGCTTAGTCATTTTCGCGGTACCCGCGGAATTTTAAGTTAACTTAGATTCGCGGGTACCGCGAGCCTACGCTCCCACACTCTTTGAGATGATTAGTCAGTGAGCGCGCCCGGGCGCCCACCTATCAGTCGCCCCCAAGTCGGCGTCTCGCTGGCCGACAGCTGCGTGGGACGTCTCTCTCCGACTTCACTGCCCGCTGCTTTCCCTCCCCCTGTCGCATATATTACCTGCCCCTTCGCACACCCATTCTGTTCCCTTCTTCCCCGCTCCATCCACTCTGACATACCGTGCCTTTACGTCTCACAGACTTCCTCAGTCCTAATCACCAGTCTCACGACAGTTATATTTCTACCGACAGTCCCCACCGCAAACCGACAAGATGCCTCTCACCGGAAGGTAAGCACACTCAGCAGCGGGCACGTCATCACATCATCGCGCCCGCCGATCATGCCACCGATCTCCCCATTCGGCGTCATGCGTTATGCAGACGAACTAGGAAAACAGTAGCTGACTCTTGGTGCAGCGACATTTGCAAGTTCATCTTCGCTGTCATCCTCCCTCCTCTGGGTGTCTTCCTCGAGACGGGCTGCGGTGTCGACCTGCTCATCAACGTTATCCTGACCATCCTTGGTAAGCTCCAGTCCATCCGACTTGGTTACTCCACGAGCGCGCTTAATGCACATGGCATGCTATTGACTTTTGTCTAACCATCGTCCTCCCGCGCAGGTTACATCCCCGGCATCGTCCACGCCGTCTACATCATCGTCACGAGGTAGATGTTCCGACTGTTGTCCGCTTTTCTTATTGGCAATGACTATGCGGGCCGAACCACTTTGCTACGGGGGCCGCGTTACGGGGGCCGCGTTACGGGGGCCGTGTGGCTGAGTCGCTCTGCCATGTGGTAGGTGGCGGCTGCCGTACGATCTCACCCACTTGAGACCTGATCTGCGGCACGAAATCCTAGGAGAAAATATGCTAGCTCCGATTTACGAGCTCTTCGAGGACCGACTATCTCAAAGAACTAGAATCAATGAAAACAGGCCAGAATTGCAGGAGCAGCTACATGACGGGAGCTGAGAGGCGTGTATGTCGGGCCGACAACGCGAAGAGCTCTTCCGCTGTGACATTGATGTTCCTACCGCTGTGTAAAGGCAGCTGCGAACATACACCATAGTTATGCGCACGTGCTGGTACTGCGCGCAATCTTCAAAGCCCGTTTGGGGGCTTCTACTTGGCGTGGCCGACGAGGCTGAACTTGCGGGCTACTTACGGAAGATCCGACGTTTTTTCATCACTCGGGATCTAACCTTAACCAAGCAACAAAATACTAACACAAAACAGCCTTCAACTTGGCAGACCGCGCTTCAGCCGCTGAAGATAGGGACGCTGAACACTTGGAGAAATTGGCCTTCAAGCAGGCCTGTCAAGTAACATCGATCGAGGCTGGAAAAGGAATGAGGAGATGCGTGGGGCTTTGGGTGATATAGAACACTGTACAAGAAGGTAGGTAGCTTAGCATCGTCGCCCAGGGATACCCTCCGGGCGTAATACAAGATAATGATAATAATAGCGAGGGCGGAAATGCACGCCCGCGCTCCTGCAACGCCTGTTAAGCCGCCTGGAATATCGAGTCCTTCTCGACCGTCTCAAACCAAAGCTATTGTAACCTGCTTCCTCGAAAACCTTCATCTCCAGCAACAAGGATGCTTCCGAGTAGTCCAAGCTGATTGAAAAATAATAATAATAAGCACGCACGGAAACACCGAGGTATCGGTTGCTGTCACGGGCTGTGTCCGGGCTGGTGGACCCGATTGTACCGGGTCCGGTGGGTCATGCCCCGGCATTAGCCCCGGCTCCGCGGAGCGGAGCAATGCCGGGGATATTCTACGATGGGCGATATAAGCCCGCACTGAGACTACGCCTCGAGTTTTGCTTCCTTTCCCCCTTAGCTCTAGATAGGCAACACTTAGGCACCTGCTTGTTGAATAAATTCCGGGCCAGCCTCTTACAGTTGCTAATCGCCCCTCATGACAGTATTATAACAGTATTATGACAGTATTATGACGTATACCGAACCGAGTTCTGAGACGATGTCTCCTCATTTAATCTCCAAAACTGTGTCCGATTAGTTCTTCTGCAAAGGGCTTGCATGAGCGCTGCGGAAATCTGGTTATTCCAGACCTCCAACAGACCGCCATAGGCAGAGTGACGATTCCAAGTTTTCCGGCTTTCCGAAAAGCCCTGCGGAAAGCCTTGCCTCGTCGATCCAATAGATCCAAATCTGACAATAATTATGTCATGGTGCTTGCAACCAATATATGCGGAGGAAGATGGCTGGTGATTTAATACTGGTGGCACCGCTTCTACGCACGTCCATGCATGACGATTGAACTCGGTCAGAGGCCCGGACACTGGGCGACGGAAAAGGTTCGCACAAAACGGAGTATTCCCTTGCCCCTCCCAATTTATATCTCCCGTCTTTTCTGTCTTGATATGCACCAACAACAATTTGTTCATTCTCCGCCTACCGCTCGCAGAACGCTCCAGCACTCGCGTACAGCCTTTCAGATAGAAAGAGCTTATATTATTGGTAGACGACAAACTTTCATATTACCTCCAAGACATTTGACTTTTTGTGCAATATTGGGTGGATGTTTGCGAAGAGGTCGACCCTTTTAACACGTCCAAAACGGCGTGCTGTGTCGCGAGTCTTGACCGTTGATCGATCAGCTGCCTTCGCCGTTTTGAAGCCTTTCTGCCGAGAGGAGATAACTTACCTACTTTCTCATCTTGCCGAAATCATGTCCACGGCAGGAAGCCTGTCGGTATATTCTCTGGACTGTCGAGATGACCCAGGTGCGGAACCAAGGGGCGCTGTCCTGGATTGTGTCAGCCTTGTCGCCCTTCTTGCCCAATCACCACGCGTGAGCGGGTATCTTGCATCCATGGCCGTCGCAGATTGTATTTCTGCGGATGTCTTTTCCGAGCTTACCATCCCCAAGATGGGCGATCGAGTTTCCGGTTTGTTGTGCGAAGTCGGCGACTTCTTACAAGGCCGCTGTTCCTCCTTTATTTGGCTTGGCCCCCTTTCAGATTTTGAACGACGAGATGACGCACCGCTGCCCATTTCGGAGGCCATTGTTCGCGAGAGAAAAATGCTCGATCGCTGCTATGTAGCCCTTGCTCTTCCTACAGCCGACAAACATCCCCAAGGTCGTCGGCTCCTAGTTTACGAACTAGCCGAGCAATTTCCCTCCTGCTTTGGCGACGAGGAGTATCCAGATGATGATTGGGCGGCTTTCGATATAAGCCTTTTCAGCCGGAGTCAGAAGGAGTCGTTGGCCCTGTGGTTCAGCCTGCAGACGCTCCAGATGGTGGCGCGTGTGGTCGGCAACCCTGACTGTGCGAAATGGACTGGAGACGTGTTGCGAAACATTGACGGGAGGGTGAAAGAAGGCGTTCTTGGTGGAAAGCTGTAAGCAATAATAATGTCAAGATTCGGCCGCTCCACATTGCAGAAAAAAGAGAAGGGGGGGGGACTCCTCGGGGGGGGCGCGGCGGGAGGGTGAAAGAAGGCGTTCTTGGTGGAAAGCTGTAAGCAATAATAATGTCAAGATTCGGCCGCTCCACATTGCAGAAAAAAGAGAAGGGGGGGGGACTCCTCGGGGGGGGGCGCGGGGCCGCGGTGGCCCCTTGACCGTGTAAATACTGGTGCCATCCTGAGGCGCCCGAAGCTTGACATCCGCGTCGGACTTTTCTTGGGGAGTGGCGTATTTGCGAGGTCGGCCGCGCTATTGTGATTTCGCCTTTGACCCCTGCAGCTCGCTCATGTTGCAAATGTTCAACGGCAGCGCAAATCAAAAGGCAATGGCGTGGCGCACCGCACCAAGGCGGGGTACTAAGACTGGCAAGCCACTAGATCGGCAAGTGACGGTTATCAGGTCGGTGGCGTGGTTTAGACAGGCAATGATCACCCTTGAATGAAAAAAAATGTTGAGGACATGCGGCGAGACTGTCACGGCTGAATCTCTCATTGGACGTCATGACGGCCAGATGTGCCAGGTGCGGGTAGAAAAAGGTGGTTCCATCCCCGCACATCGAAAATTCGCCTTGCTCACGGAAACGATGAGGCCCGTTCCGTAGTCTGACATCCAAGCGGGTGCCAAAAAATACGCCCCCCCACAAAAGCCCCCCCCCTTTTCCCCCCTTTTTTCCCTCTTCTGCAGTAGCAATGGGTGCACCACACCACTCTACGCCTAGAAAGGCACGTCTCCGAGGAGCCTTTGAGGCAGCTGTTGCTCTCAACCTTCCAGTCTCAAAGAGGCAGCTATTCGAGCTACACGGAGTCTCGCGCCGTACGGGCAATAGGATTCTTTCTGATCTATCCGACCGTACACGTCATAACCAACCTAATAGGCCGGAAACACGAGGACGGAAGAGAATTCTTAAGGATGCCGACGTTAATGCAATAGAGGATTTACTAGAAAAGGAAGGCTTTGAGGCTCGGCGACTCCCTTGGGTCTCTATGCCTGCCGAAGCTGGAGTCGATACCGACGCTTCGAAGAGAACGATTCAACGGAGCCTCGAGCGCCGCGGCTGGTATAAGCGTAAAGCCCAGCAAGTTGATTATACGGATCCGAAGCTTGCTGCCCGGCGTATTGAATACGCAAAAGAAGCTCTTGCGCAACGGCCCGAGAAGGAAGATTGGCACGATATCTTCTTCTCCGACGAGACGCACTTTGGCTACGATGACGAGCGCGATGCTCAAATTGCAAGACCTCCGGGAACGCGGAACCGGCCCGAGAACCTCCAAGAGAAACGCATCCCGAAGGACACGGAAGTCAAGCTATTACACGCGTGGGCGTGTATTGGATATAACTTTAAGAGCCCGTTAGTTTGGTACGAGGTCTCGACGAATACGAATGGCAAGATGAGTCAAAAGGTCTATCTCGAGAAGGTCTTAGAGGGATACGTTAAGCCGGAGCTTCTCGAGAAAGGCGTCTCTTTTATCCTCGAGGAAGATGGCGATAGTGGCCACGGCCCGGGTAAGAATAACCCCGTGCGCGCGTGGAAGGAAAAGCACGGGCTAAGGTATTTCTTCAATTGCGCAAGCAGCCCGGATTTATCGCCCGTTGAGAATTGTTGGAACGTTGTTAAAGAGAACCTTCGCCGGCAGCCGCATTGGGAGCAGAGCGTTATTCGTGACCTTGCAGAGGAAGGTTGGGAAAAGCTCTCGCAAGAAACAATTAACGGCTGGATTGACTCTATGCCTCTTCGCTTACAGCACGTAATAGAGCTTGGAGGCGGAAAAAAGGTCAGCTAATTAGTCGCTACGACAAGGACGGCCATCGACATGGATATAAAGTTCGTCAATGGAGCATCACATAGCTGGCTAGATGCCATTCTCGAGGTTGAAAGGAGACGTCGCAGTCTGACAATTGTTTGCATCTTGCAGCGGTTTCCATGCAGGAGTCAAACTCCGTCACCCGCTGCCTACAACGCGGCGTATTTGTGATCGGAGCCAGCTCCGACGCGTTGCGGCCTCTAATTGGATAACCATCTTAAGCGAAATCAAATTTATCCAATTAGAGGCCGCAACGCGTCGGAGCTGGCTCCAATCACAACTTATGAACGTCTACCGGCCAAGGCATTTCTTTTCCTTTGCTGTGGCAACCATCCTGCTCTGACCGAAGGATGACGGCCTGGCGGAAACGCGGTCGCTGCCATCGGAATTATCTCTGCACTGCACTGTATGGTTTTGCGGCTTCGCTGCACTGCACTGTATTAAAATACAGTGCACGTAATATGATATTCGATATCATATCGTCTTATTTACGGCCACACTATTTATGTCCCTCACTGAGGGACACGTAATATCCCGAAGGCCGGGACTGGCAATATAGTGCTACTCGTTGACGCGTAAATTTGCACTTGGGCCATTATGTAGTATCAGCGTCAAATCCAGGATGTTTAACCCGCCATTCCAGGTCGCTCGCAAGTATCGGCAGCGTCAAGCTTAGTTACTCGCAGCTTACTGCCAGCGTGGCCTCACAGCTAGTTATGGCTTTGACGAAATAGCCGCCTTTGGCTTGACACGTACGAACGTAGCATAGCATATTCTTCTTTGCGTATGCGGCATACTCGCTGAAGCCAACCAGACCTCCACTACAGAGCCTTTGACTGCATATAAGTATTTGGGCTTTATTACGGGGGCCGATAGGGCGCACTGGCGCATAACTCCCGGTCCCGATCACAATGGGTATCGGGCGCCAGC
The DNA here is from genome assembly GCA_000956045.1 of Hirsutella minnesotensis 3608. NCBI lineage: Eukaryota > Fungi > Ascomycota > Sordariomycetes > Hypocreales > Ophiocordycipitaceae > Hirsutella > Hirsutella minnesotensis. The sequence continues at coordinate 55,803 of KQ030640.1, forward strand.
GGCCCACTTGCCTCGCGGGTGAGTACGTCGAGAGTGCCATGAAGAGGTCACTGCGGATCAGCAGCGGGACCGCGCTGTAGAATTTCGACGTCCGAGATATCGTCAACCAGCTCGTCGCACAATGCAAGCCTACCCTGGATGGCTGCCCGGATTTGCCCGCGCACCTGGCAGGCTGTCTTACCATTGGCCACCATCCGAAGCCCTTCCGTGAAGCAGAAGTGGTCATGATTGCCAAGCCGGGGCGCAGAGATCTCTCTACAACCCGCGCCTGGCGCCCCATCTCGCTTTTGTCCCGTCTCGGCAAGGGCCTCGAGCGGCTTGTAGCGCGGCGCTTAGCGTGGGCCTCAGTCCATTTCGGCGTGCTGCACCCGCAGCAAGCCGGCGCGCTTCCGAAGATGTCGGCTGTGGACCTCGTGACTTGCTTGGTTCATGACATCGAGGAGGCGTTTGCCCGTAAGCAAGTTGCTACGTTGGTGACAATTGATATTCAGGGCGCTTTCGACACAGTTCTCCGCAACAGGTTGATCCTTCGATTGCGGGAGCAAGGATGGCCACCGAACCTGGCGCGTTGGGTCGGCTCGTTCATGGAGGACAGATCGGCACGCGTTCGCTACCAGGATATCGTGACAGGTATCGCAGGCCAAAACGGGGCGTGACTGTCATATGCAGGGGGGGGG
>KQ030641.1:5359-57066 GCA_000956045.1 Hirsutella minnesotensis 3608
ACCTCTTTAGCTATATATTATTTATATAAGCTATAATTTAAGTCTTACTTTTAAAAAGAAATACTTTTTTTAATATTTTATATTTTTTTTTTAATAAACAGCTTTTTTATAGTAAATAATAATATACTAAAGAGATTATTATATAAATAGAAAAGATAATAAATTAAATTAAATAAATAGAGTAAATTAAAAGAAATTATATTAAAAATATAAATGCTTTAGAGGCTACTTAGTAATTATTTATAGACTTTTTTTATTATACTAAAGAACAATATTTATTATACTAATTACTAAGATTCTTAATAGCTAAGCTATTATAAGTATACTTAACTTTATTTACTTATAAAGTAAAAAGAAAAGACTTAAAATCTAGACGAAAAGGAGTTTTTTATAAAAAAAGAAAGAGAGCTTTAAGCTCTAAGAAACTATCTAACCCCTCCTTTCAAGACTTTTCTTTTTAAATTTATTTATAAGCTAAATAAAAATAACTTTAATAAGGCTATATTTACTATTAACTTATGTATAATATTAAAGCTATATTATACTATAGCTTTACTATTTCTTAAGTTATATAAAAAGCTAAGAAATAAGCTAGATAAAAAACTATAAATAAAGGTAATAAAAAAAGAGTTAATAAAGTTTATAAATTAAGAAATATATAATCTTATTAGCTATAATAATATACTTAACCCTATATAGCTAATATAAGTATTCATTTATAAAGTAAATAAAAAAAGCTTTATTATATAATATAAAGTATAAATTATAATTAAGGGAGACTTATAAGCTTATATAAATATACCCTTAGCAGCTTATATACTTATAGCTAGGACTTTCCGCTTCTTTATAGCTATTACTACTTATTTCGACTTTAATACTTATTAATATAACTTTATTAATATATTCTTTAATATAAATCTTATTAAGGAAGGCAATAGAAAGCTACTATCCTGCAAAAATTATTAATAGTTAAACACGTAAGAGTCCTTTATTTATCTCTTACAACGGCTTTCGGAGTCAATAGCTATGCGCTAGTAGTGTATCTAAATTCGTATATTTGACCTTTCCGGCGCAACAATATGTAGACATCGCATAGTAGTCACGATAGACCTCGAATCCGCTCTTAGGGTACGCCACCTTTTTCTAAAGTCATCGTTCGCTCTATCTCTTTTATTTCGCTTCTCGGTATTCGTCATAGGTACGTTAAGCGGAGTTGGGAAGAAGCTATAAAATTGGGGAATGTAGGGAGGGCTATGGCTTCTTATAGCTACTACGGGCTTCGAAATCAGATATTAGAGGACGGGAGGAAGGTGAGCCTAAAGCACTTCATCATCCGCCTGTCTTGAAGGGGTTCAATTCCCACGGTACGAATGGCGATGCATGACTCGCCGCGAGGCCGCAGAGCAAGCTGCGGCTCGAGCAGACCGCGCCACTTCAAATTTGCTGAAGGGTGTTGATGAATTGAATTGTAGCTTATTAGCAGACACCCGACTGAGTTCACGGTTGTCCAACCGCTACTAGGAATTAAATGGTTTGCTATCCTACCCTCTCCTGGTCGGCCGAGCTTAAACTCCAGTCCTTTGGAGAACTCCATACAACGACCCAAGCGTTCTCTAAGAAAACCCTTAAAAGAGTCGTGGTTACTATAGCCACCGGTCGTATCAGCATCCTGCTAACAGTCAAGAGTCACCGCCCTTGGCGGGATAAATACTTACACCCTAGAGTTACTAGTTAGCATCTTGCTAGCAGTAAGAGTCGCTACCCTTAGCGGGATATAATACTTACACCCTAAAGTTATTAGTTAGGATTCTACTAGTAGTTAAGAGTCGCTACCCTTAGCGGGATATAATACTTACAAGCTAAAGTTATTAGTTAGCATCCTACTAGTAGTTAAGAGTCGCTACCCTTAGCGGGACAAATACTTACAAGCTAGAGTTACTAGTTAGTATCCTACTAGTAGTTAAGAGTCTCTACCCTTAGCGGGATAAATACTTACACCCTAGAGTTACTAGTTAGCATCCTACTAGTAGTTAAGAGTTATTACCCTTAGCGGGATATAATACTTACACCCTAGAGTTACTAGTTAGCATCCTACTAGTAGTTAAGAGTCGCTACCCTTAGCGGGATATAATACTTACACCCTAGAGTTACTAGTTAGCATCCTACTAGTAGTTAAGAGTCGCTACCCTTAGCGGGATATAATACTTACAACCTGGAGTTACTAGTTAGTATCCTGCTAGTAGTTAAGAGCCTCTGCCTTTAGCGGGATAAACACTTACAGTCTAGAGTTGCTAGCTAGATTAGCATCCTACTAGTAGTAAAGTTAAGAGTCGCTACCCTTAGCGGGATAAATACTTACACCCTAGAGTCGCTAGCTAGATTAGCATCCTACTAGCAGTCAAGTTAAGAATTGCTGCCCTTAGCGGGATAAACACTTACACCCTAGAGTCACTAGTTAGCATCTTGCTAGTAGTTAAGAGTCGCTACCCTTAGCGGGATAAACACTTACAAGCTAGAGTTACTAGTTAGCATCCTACTAATAGTTAAGAGTCTCTGCCCTTAGCGGGATAAACACTTACAAGCTAGAGTCACCAGCTCGATTAGCATCCTGCTAGCAGTCAAGTTAAGAGTCGCTGCCCTTAGCGGGATAAACACTTACAAGCTAGAGTCACCAGCTCGATTAGCATCCTGCTAGCAGTCAAGTTAAGAGTCGCTGCCCTTAGCGGGATAAACACTTACAAGCTAGAGTCACCAGCTCGATTAGCATCCTGCTAGCAGTCAAGTTAAGAGTCGCTGCCCTTAGCGGGATAAACACTTACAAGCTAGAGTCACCAGCTCGATTAGCATCCTGCTAGCAGTCAAGTTAAGAGTCGCTGCCCTTAGCGGGATAAACACTTACAAGCTAGAGTCACCAGCTCGATTAGCATCCTGCTAGCAGTCAAGTTAAGAGTCGCTGCCCTTAGCGGGATAAACACTTACAAGCTAGAGTCACCAGCTCGATTAGCATCCTGCTAGCAGTCAAGTTAAGAGTCGCTGCCCTTAGCGGGATAAACACTTACAAGCTAGAGTCACCAGCTCGATTAGCATCCTGCTAGCAGTCAAGTTAAGAGTCGCTGCCCTTAGCGGGATAAACACTTACACCCTAGATTCGCCAGCTAGATTAGCATCCTGCTAGCAGTCAAGAGTCGCTGCCCTTGGCAGGATAAACACTTACACCCTAGAGTCACCAGTTAGATTAGCATCCTACCAGCAGTCAAGGGTCGCCGCCTATAGCGGGATAAACACTTACAATCTATAGTTACCAGCTAAATTAGGATTCTACTAGTCGTCAAGAGTCGCTGCTATTGGCGGGATAAATACTTACATCCTAGAGTCACCAGTTAGACTAGCATCCTGCCAGCAGTCAAAAGTCGTCGCCCATGGCGGAAACACTTACGCCCTGGAGTCACCAGCTAGATCAGCATCCTGCCAGCAGTCAAAACCCCGCCTTTATTTACAGCAGTCACTCACCCGTTTCACTGGCTTTGTGCCCGATTTCGTATCCATTACTGGACTTGCTACAGCTAGTCCTGCGATAGCAGTCAAAAACACAACTATGGTCTTCATTTTGATCAAGGTATGCTTAAAAATACGTGTGTAAGATAAATCGTGTCGAAAACCAAAGCCTTGGTCATAAGATTAACTCGTAAACCTATAGCGTTTCCTTCGGGGGGATCCAGCCTTTTTAACCTTTACCTTTGGAGGCTACTCTGCTCCTTCGGTAAAACAAGAGTCAAGTATCCAGACTGTATTGGTTATGAAATAGATCTCGACCAAGATGGCCCGCCAGTTGTCTCATCACCCGTACCAACCCAAAAATTAGCGCCCATGGGACAGCCACTCTGACGAATGTGATTCCCCGGCCCCGAGCGGGATCCCGCCCCAACTTAGATGGCATCAGGAAATTGAGCGAGTGAATGAACGCACGGAATTGTGTGGCTCTTTATATACAAATGAAAGGTTCGCCGCTTGATTACGCAGTAGCTGTTGTGAGACTTGTGTCAGACATTTGGCTCCACAGGAATCAGAGATGGCATCAGGCGATTGATGAGAATTATGACCTGAAGGCCTGAACCTCTTACCAACTTACACGACCCGCATGACCCTATCCATTCCCTAAATGAGATCAACTCCTACTGGCTTCTGCCTCCTCCTATGTCGCATTATGTCATCGGTGTTGCGCGACGTATGGGGATACTTCAAGCTTCATCGCAAATCATGATTCAGGGTCGGAGGGGGTTTTCCGTGTTCCGCGTACACCCGAGGCGCGTTTGCATAGCCTAGTGCGTATACTAGGCCCGTTTTTACTAAGAGTATCATTTTCTTAAACTACTAAGTTAGGTGTCAGGTCGTATGGGGAACGCTAACATAGGGACCCTGTAAATCCACCCAAACCACCCAAACCACCCACGGCCGCTGTCAGTGGATGAGTTCTACTGGCTTTTTCAGTGGATTAGCTAGTGGAATCGACCAGTGGATCCATTACGTGGATTGAGTGGAGTGGCTTTCAACCCTGCATTATCCACACCAAGGCAGAAATGAGAGCAAGATGTGGATGTAAAAAGGTCTGTTTTTTTTTCTCAGCTACCAGGTCCGAATCTCCTCTTATGCCGTGCCACCCTCTGCTCCTTCCTCTCGTTTCGTCTCTTTCCCCACCAAAGGCCGAATGAGGTCCCGATATAGCTTGCTTGAAGGCCAATTTCAGCAGCGTCTACTGGCTTATGCATGGAGGCGACGGCACTGTTGCTTCGATGTTGGCGACTCTGTCGAGGCTTTCCTCCAGCATCGGATGCATGCGGCCCTGCTAGTTGAGGGTCCGCGGTTGCGAGTTACTACGATTCTACTGGGGCTGAGTAGGCTGTCTAGTACTTTTGTGTCTGTCGCTGCTGCTACGCGAAGAGCTGGGCGCCTATTTGCCGGATGAGGCTTTTGTCCTCCCGAGTCAGACGGCGGATCGTGTTGTGTGAGCGCTTCGGGCGGGCCGGGCACTTTGGATAGTCCGCGGTAAGTGGTCCAAGACAGTTTGCGCATTGCTCGGGTGCGGTGCAGTCTTGGCGGGGATGATATCCGGCAGGTCACCGGGAAATCCCTTATAGGGCATGGTGCCTCCGGGCGAATAAATTCTTTCATTCATTCATACATTCATATATTCGGTAGCCGGGGCCTGCCCTGAAGCTGTTATTCAGATATCCAGATATCTTGATAAATTCGACTACTTCGATCTGATTTGATCTCGATACGCTAATGATCGATCTGATCTGATTTGAGTTAGCTAGGAGTCGTGTGAATCGGGTCCGATTTGATCTGATTTGGATATATCTGATTTAATTTGAATATACCTGAATTTGATCTATTCATCTGTCTATTTGCAAGCCTGCCCTACCCCACCAGCTCCAGCTTATCTCCAGTCTTGGGTTTATTTTTCGACTGGCGCTGCGCGTCGGCGGACCCGCCGCCGTTGACTGTGGTTCCTGGCAAATTTTTGTGACTGGCATTGACACGTTGCTGCGCCTGCTGGGAGGCACTAGAACCTCCCTTCAAGCCTGGTGAGTTATCCGCGCCGCTGAAACTGAAGTCCCCCTCGCCAGCCCCTCTTGGCAGGTTAACGTTCACCGCCCCCTTACAAAATTTTAGTTTCTAGGCCTCATGTGTTTCGATCTTTAAGGAGTTTACTACTTACTGTGTTACGAGTAGGGCTGAAAGGCTGAGCAAGAGCATATCCAGCGGAGGAAATCAAGAAGATAATAGAGAACTTCATTATGCTTGTTGAGGAGGCGGCGGCTTTTGCTCTGTGAAAAAGTATTTCGTACTTTTAGAAATAGGTGGTTCTGACGTAGTTAGATAATTGCAAACTGTAGATTGTTCTTGGAATGATTGGATTCCTAGAGAAGAATGGGTAGCCCTATTTATACTTATCTCTCTCCTTCTTTGCCCGCTTTTGAAAACTAAAGAGCTAGGAAGTTCACTTTAACCCTAACCCTAACCGTTAAGTCAGTGCTGTATCAGATATCAGATATCGCATACACTGTGCCCTCATCTTACGGACTCAAACACGTACGAGTAAGGAGACGTTTCCTTAGCCGCCTAGGCTTTACCCGAGGCATACGTTGAGAGGAAGCCGAGAGAAGCGGAGAACTGTAAAAGGGAAGTTTCTTTCGGACTACTCCCTAAAGGGCCTTGTCGGTTAGGTAGTTACAATAACGTTCACAATAGGGTTGCAAGACCCACTTTAATTAATCGTTGAAACTAAATTAATCCTGACAAGCCTCGGGTAAATAATCCGAGCCTAGGATTTAGGTTTAGTGAATCGCTAAATAATCGCGACGATTAACTACATTACTAAACTGATGACCTATGGCGGTTTGCAAGGTGCTAGAAGCATACATAGATTTACGACGGTATGGGGACATCCTGCTATTTGGCTTAGCAAGAGGACGTGAAATAAGGTATAATAGTGTTCGCCTTCATATGCAATATGTCGTCCGTCGGCCGAAAAGCCGATGTTTATGAGGCTTACACTTATGGCGCTTACAAGAGAGCGGGCTAACCCGCGCGACTGGAAGTGGGGTGGCGTGCGAAAGCACCTGCAACAGGTTAGGAAGTTCGAGGAGCCGCTCCTGTTCCTGAAACAGGTCAGGAGGTTCGAGAGCTGCTCCTGCTCCTGAAACAGGCCAGGAGGTTCGGGGAGCTGCTTCTGCTCCTGGCTCACTCACGGGGTGTGAAGGAATCGCGTGACTGCACGTCTCTCCCTTTCTCCTTTTGAACAATCATTCATCCAAGTCGCACTCGACCTTGCTCGTGCCTCGTACCGTCACAGGCGGGCCAGCCGAGCCGCGGGCCGGAGATCACGGTTCTGCGCCTCGTCAACGGCATCAACCGCGACCGCAACGTGTTCGTGATTGACAGCGAGGTCGTCCTAGTCACGCAGCACTACATGGGTCGGAGGATCACGCTGCAGGACTGGCGACATATCGCCATCGCCATCAGCAAGAAGCACGCCCGCCAGCGCGGCGCGGCGGTGCCCGACTTCGAGGAGGAAGACGAGTGTGATGAGGCCGAAAACTACAAGGTTGCCGACGACCTGGCGGCCTGCCATACGGGCCAGACGGCCAACCCGAGCGAGGCGATATTTGGGGCTACGGTGACCGGCCGGCAGGCTGCGGCCCCAGGGGTGCAGCAGGTGGCGGGGCCGACGATCGCGACGGTCCCGGTGCGGGTCCGGCTAGACGGGGAGACGAGCGGGGGGGAGATGCTGCGGCAGGAGCAGGCGCAGGCGGTCGAGATGACGCCATTCGCGGAAATTCATCAGTGACTTTCTGACATGAGTGGTATCGGAGAACTCGCGGCATTGCAAAAACATGGGAACGTGTGCTGTTGGAGAGACCATGTCCTTTTCAGCCGCTTGGGCAAAGCGGTTCCGATTATGGCAGCGTGAAGTAGAAGACGATGAGGTTAGACATGCGTCGTACCAGCCACCGAAAGTGAAGACGTCCGAACTTACAGAGGCGACTGGTAAACGCGGGCTATAAGGGCTCCGACAACATCATGCAACGGACGTTAGTAACTTGCGTTGGTGGTCCGGATACCGCAGTCCTCCTGCTTTTCGAACGATGGTGGCGAGGCTTTGGGAGTCTCGACGAACTCGAACTCGCTCTCGCGGCCATTGAGGCTGCTTGGTTTCGTCATTCCACCGCCGGTGGTGATGGGGTCAAGTTTGGCCCGAGTTGTCCTGAAAGGCCGAAAGACAGATTGAGCGAGCCAATTGGGCATTAAAGTGGCTAAACCAGTCCTTCAGCGGTGGACGATAAGAACACGATGGGATGAAGAGTTCACCAAGGTATGAAGCGCAGAGTTGCCGTTACTGTTTTAACTGCGGACTACTCGTGCCCGCCTAAAAGTGGGATAAGCCAAGCGAATCCCAATAAAATGGGGGCGGACACGAGTATATCAAAACTATCCAAAATCATTTCAGTGGGGGTTTCTTAATTGGTCTCCAAGGAAATACAGATTCACGACTTGCATTACGGTGCATGCGTGTTTACTTTCTCCCGCAGGGGTTCATGTCCTTTCATCTTTGCCGTGCCAGGCTGCTAGGGACGGGCGGATGAATTCGAATGCCCTACCAGTATCCCTGGCGGTTTTTCAAAGCACTTGTGGGACATGCCTAATATTGTCAAGACGACCACTGCACCTGTCACGAATACCACTACACCATAGAAAAAGGGAAGGCCATCTGTTAATTGCAAGGTGGCTCTTTTAAGCCGCAACATCACCTGCAAAACGATACTCTTGCCATGACTCTAAAGGGTGGGAGTCCTTGCGAGTGTCAAAATGGGAGGCGGCACGGGTAGGCGCTCTCCGTCTCCCCAGTCCGGCATGCGGCGTATATTAACGTTGGCCCATCTCAATTTCGGCACCTGCGCTGTGCCGCAATCATTACATGTAAACATGGGATTCGGTTGAGCAGGCATGAGTGCAGGGATGAAAGCCACAACTAATACCATGGAGCTTTTCTACAACATAACTAGGTAGGAGGAGGCACTGAAAATGCTCACTGGGTTCCTTCGCTACAGCAGTCGTCTCCTGAATCTGTTGTCCAGCTTTACGCTCAACTCTCGTCGTTCCCGGAAGCTAATTCCTGCACCTCCTTTTGTTTCTGGCTTCGGCCCTCGTCGACACACTCCTCCTACTTGGACTACAACCCGATCCCACCTTGTTCACTTCGCTACATATGCGTTTCAGCCCGGACGGGGCCAAAGGGGGCGGAGGCGAGTGGGCTGCATCGTTCAGCGCTGGAGACCGTTTAAACTCGTCAGAGTCCTGCGAAACATCTACAACCATTGACGGGCGCGATTGCAACGACAAGGACATTGCCGAGGATGAAGAAGAGCGCATCAACGAAGATGTCCGCCAGCTCGCCCGCCGGTTCACAGCGCAGTCCCATGGTGCACCCAGAGCTCTCTACCAACTGCCCGCCGAAGGATACCTCGACCCCAGAAGCCCCGAGTTCAACGCGAAGAAGTGGGCAAAGGCATTTTATGACATCAGACGGGATGCGCTCGGTGGTAACGCGCCAAAGACAACGGGCGTTGCTTTCAAGAATCTCGACGTCTTTGGCTTCGGCAACACGTCCACCTTTCAGAGGACAGTCGGTAACATGTTCCTCGAGGTCGGCACCATTTTTAACAAGTTTTTTCGAGACAGTCGCCAGCGCATAGAAATCCTGCAAGATCTCGAGGGTGTTGTCCACAGCGGCGAGATGGTCGCCGTCCTCGGCCCCCCTGGCTCAGGGTGTTCGACCTTCTTGAAGACGATTGCCGGCTGTTACGATCAAGGCCGATATGGACAACCAGAAGGGACTTGGAAGAATAGTTAATTATCGACTTCTTAAGGAAGAGAGGAAGAAGAAGAGGAACTACAGGAAGGAGGAAGCAGTATATATACATAATGGTATGTGGAGGTGGATACCGTAACAATCAGTGGTCATTAGAGTGACTACCTTACCCGAGCTTAAATTTTGGGAGCTAGCCGTCATTGTGCTGTTGTAGAGCAGGGCAACAAGAGATGCCCGCACCATCACTCTCAGCCTGTTCAGGCGATGTTGGTGAATCGACGAGGAGATCTAGAGATTAATAATTAGTGGGAGGTTGACCAAGAAGATACCTGAATTATTTGCCTATAACGTCGCTGAAGACTTACTGCTAGTCCAAAGTAGACTACTACGGCAGCGACCAAAATCCAGTAACTGCCACAAGTCCTTCCAGTCCCTGTGTGAGGGGCTGAAATAAACCGAATTGTCTCGCCCATGAGGATTGGTTGGCTACACCGAAATATGGTGACAAATAATCGCGGGATAACGACAGAAACGAATGGACCCAGAAGTGATTGTATAAGGACTCTGGCTAAAGTCGTGCGACCCTCGGGCTTCTCTTTTTCAAAAGTTAGTGAGAGGGCAGGTTACCCCAGGTGGCAAAAGACAAACCTCTTAGATCCCAGTTGCGCTGAATAGCGACGCGTAGCGCCTGGGGGGCGAGCTTCCCATCCAAGCGTGGAATATCATCGAGGCAAAGAATTCGCTTGTAGCCCTTGAACAAAAGGCCATTGACCCACCAGAAGAACGCTGAACTCAATAATCCTGGAACTTCTTCTGGTAAACAGTCACTCAAGTGTGAGGAGAGTCGGTTACCTGGCTTGCGGCGACACTCTAGCACAAGAAGCACAAGTCGTGTTACCAGGTCGGCAAGGTGAAGCCACTTGAGTGGGTGGCTGAGCGGGAGACTTTTATTGTTGCCAGGGAACGTGAGCTCAAGTGCGGAGCTGAAGGAGCTCCCAATGAGATAGAGAACAGCCAAATTCGACGGTTTGATGGAGCGTCTCTGGTCAACAGCAGAGAGCAGGCCGAGTCCTAACGTCCCGAGGAGTACCAATACTGCGGAGAAATACTCCAATCGGCTCGCCTTCCTGATCGAAAGCACCATGGCAAGATTGATTAGCGTGATGAGGCATAGCGTGATTAATGCGCACTATATTGCCAGCCTGTCAGCTATTGTCGAATTGTCTGCGATACTCGGAGTCTCCTTTCTTCACAAATGAAGCTCACAAGTTTGATGCGCGCTAGCCGCAAGGTGATCCTTTTTGCCGCAACATATCGGTACGGCAGTAGTCGAGCGGTTAAAGCGGACAGAAAAAGGACATGCACGGTCACCGAAAGAATATCAAGGCGATATCGCCCTGGACAGACTGGCGAGTCCATTACTGCTTGAGCATGTTCTGCACAGAATAGAACGGAAAGGGGCGGTATCGCAGACGAGATGCGGCGGCCTTGTAACTACCATCGAGCACCTTGCAGAGCTACCAACAGGGCTTTTGCTCTTGTAAGAGGGTAAAAAATAGTGCTACTCGCTACAACAGTTTTGGCCCGCTCAATACGATGTTAGGTATCTCTTTCAAGTCCTGTTGGCCAAAAAATAGTGTCAGCAACCCCCCCGCGGCGCTTGATGGTACTGCGAGGTCTATTACTTTTTTTTAGTATATTATTACTTGAGGGAATAAGTAAATTCAGGGTTAAAGAAAATAAAAAAGCTTAATCTTTTATAATAGCCTAAGCTTCAAGTAGGAGAATTATTTTAAATATTTAATAGTAGCTATAACATAGCTTGGATATTAATTTTTATTAATTTTTATTAATTTTCCCTCAGTAAGATAAGTAGCTACTCAGCTCCTTTATATATTTACGCCCGTTAAGCTAGGTTCCCCCTTAGGTTAGGCTAGGTAGAATTCGGTGGGGCTAGGTTAGGTTAGGTGAGGGGGGGGGAGGTAGGTCAGCTTGATTATATACACGACGAAAAGACAGCTTTCCCAAGTATCAATATGCTCAAGCTGAGCCTCCTGCTGAGCTGCCTGTGTGCCGCCGGGTCGAGCCTGGCTCGGTCAAGGCCTGCGAAACCCGAATTCCTCAACCTCACCGCCATTGGCGCCTCGGACGGGAGATCGACCATCGAGTGCTGGCAACTCGGGCCGTTTGACAAGTCCTCGCAGCCCGGGACATCCGGGACGCGATTCCTGAAGCTCGGCGACATCAGCACCGGCACCTACTCTGTGCTCCCGCCCGACTTTGATGGTGGGAGGCACAACGCTCCCGCCTTCCAGTGAGTCGAGCGACAAGAAAGACACGCATATGCAAAGGCTGACGAGGTGCTGCAGATATGTCTTTTTCGCATCCGGACTGGCCCATATCACGCTTCCAAACGGCACCGACGAGGCCTGGGTGCACGGCGGCAAGCACGGCCTCATCATTGCGGCCGACACCAAGGAAATGTCCAAGCATGGGCACATCACCAGGTATCCCGGCAAGGACAATACCGTTGCCCTGCAAATTCCCATCAAGGAGGGTTCGGATCTGAAACACAAAATGCTGCACAAGGGTGCCTGCACCGAGAAGGAGATGTCTGGGATTTGATTTGGGGTTTATCGTTTCGTCGTCCACAAGTAGGCAGGATGGCTCGAGCCAGGTCAGTCCGTATGGCGAGGCCGCCATCGACATTCGAGTTTTATTGTTTTATTGTGTGCACCGCATGCTCTGTTCCGTGGGCTGGAACGCAATGGTTCGGCTCTACTTCATAGGCTCGCCCTAAAAGCCATTGTTGTGGTGAACAGGAACCGACACATTGATGCCAAGGGACTGTGTCGACAGAAAGTCGTGCTGTGCCTCTCAATGGCAACAAGGTGTAAAGACACGCATTTGGCACGGCGCCTCTTCTCTTCAGCTGCCAAATCGATGACAACCTCGGCCTCTCCGTTGGAGGCTTGAAATTTTGACTGCGCAGTCGTTCGCTGACGAAATGCAAGCGCGCCCCCACGATCAAATTGCATTCTGAATTCGACGCTGGGAATCCGCCATCGCCCTGGCGCTAAACCGACTGGACCTCTAGCCGCCTATCCCCACACCCCGACGGTGATGAGGCAAGGTACTCAGCTTGTACTTATACACATCTGCATCGGTTCCTCTGCTCATGCCGACGAGGATACCATCAGACAGCTTCAATGGCTGCCTTTTCGGCTGACCAAACGTGAAACGAGCACGTTGACAATATTTTGAATCAGATATCATCACCTCGACATGTTTGCGCGATCTGGAACCTGATGGCCACCAGCTTGCAAGTCACTGCCTTAGACTCTTGCCGTTCTCGTGGGTTGTCTGAGGTGGCTTACGGTGAGCTGCGTCAAGTATCACTCAAGTACTTCGCCAGAAGTCTGCAGGAGCTTCGTCAAGCGGTCCAGCCACCGGGTTACCTACTCGAGGTAAATCTACCTGTACGGCCCGCCTGGGTCTGATGCGATGCCATGTATCCCATACTCGCGCACCAAAGCCACCTGGGCAGAGAGACCCACGAAATGACCCGGGGGACCAAGGAAAAACGGAAACGGAAAGGGCCTCCAGGGGTTCCACAGCAGCTAAAGCTGGCGTGTCCCGAGGTGTAAACAAATCAATTGGCCCGCCGCAGAACAGCCTCAACCGCACCCAACCCCCTTCTGCGACCCGAGCCGACACGCCGCCCTCCATCCTCCGCATTCCATCAACCCTCCACACGAGCCGACGAGCAGCGAGCAGCCCCTCCGCATCGCACAACCAGAGAGGACCCCCAGGGCGGATCCGCAACCGCGTCTTGTCTCTGCCACCGCTCTTGACTTCCACGAGTTCCCCCACGAATCTCGCCATTTGTCCTCCTCCGTCCCCGCTTGCCGCGCTGCCCCCACTCGTTGATGCGGACGACCAAGACGACGAGCACGACGATTGAGCCGCCCTGAGCCTTCCTGCCCTCCTCGCCTCTGCCTTCGAGTCTTCCTCGCTCGAGCGCTCTATTCCCTCGCCGTCAGCGATACGGAGCAGCCATGTCGGTCAAGTTTGGGAGCGAAACCATCAAGCAGACGGCGCAGAACGTCATGTCCAGCGCCGTCCCTGAGGGCGGGCCCATCCCCGGCACCAGCGGCAAGCACCCCATTGCCGAGAAGGTCGGCACCGCTCTCACCGGCGGCCTCAAGAATGCCGGCACAAAGGGATATCTAGCGGTACGTCGGCGTTGATCCTGCGTCGCGATGCTGCACAAACTGTAGCTTGGCACGGGCGCTTATCAAGGAACCTCTGTCGGCTTTCTAGGCATACATTAAGCAGCTCGAGTCGAACCCCCTGCGTACAAAGATGCTCACCGCCGGCTCCCTTGCCGGTGCCCAGGAGCTCATTGCGTCCTGGCTTGCCAAGGATCGCAACAAGAACGGCCACTACTTCACCTCGCGCGTTCCCAAGATGGCCGCGTACGGCGCCATCGTGAGCGCGCCCTTGGGACACTTCCTCATCTGGATTCTGCAGAAGTTCTTCCGCGGCCGCACCAGTCTGCGCGCCAAGATCATGCAAATCGTCGTCAGCAACCTGATTGTAAGTCACCAAGAGTCGTGAAGCCGCGTCCGATGCCGTCTGCTAACTCTGGTGCCCTAGATTGCCCCTATTCAGAACAGCATCTATCTTGTTGCCATGGCCCTCATTGCCGGCGCGCGCACCTATCACCAGGTCCGTGCTACCGTCAAGGTGGGCTTCTGGCGGGTCATGCGCGTCTCGTGGATTACCTCGCCCATCTGCCTCGCTTTTGCCCAAAAGTTCCTCCCGGACCAGATGTGGGTGCCCTTCTTTAACCTGGTATCCTTCATCATCGGCACCTACATCAATACCGTCACCAAGAAGAAGCGCCTCGCCGCCCTGCGAAGGAAGCACTTTGGTGACGGGCGTGACGGGCGTGACGGTCGCAATAGCGGCGTTAACCGACCCGAGGATTATCCCCCTCCCTCCATGGGCTCGAACCCTCCCTACTAGGCTTGTCGAAGGAAAGATAATCGGGGCGCTTCTTGACGGCGGCACGGAATCACACATATTTGCTCCAAGAGTCGGACTGGATGTTTAGGTGAGGCATTGGCCGCGAAAAGGCGTTGCTCTTGCGGTACCGTGGGAAGGCAAGAAACCCAGGGACTCGGCCGCAATTGCGTTAGCGACTCGTCTGCAGTACATTGCCTGTATGAGGGCGAGACGCATGGGTTCCATGTCTCAGACGATGAGGCGATAAACTACCAGGGGATTCACCCGAAGCAAATGGGATCCGCCTTTCGAGGAGAAGCCATCTACGCCGCCGAAGTTGACCAACACTTTCCTCACCTGACGGTCGGCGACACCCTCGCCTTTGCGGCCTGGGCGCGATCCCCCAAGGCCATCCCCGGCGGCGTCTCTCGCAGGGAATACGTCGAACACCTTCGGGATGTGACGATGAATATTTTTGGCATTTCGCATACAAAGAATACACGCGTCGGCGACGAATTTGTCCGGGGCGTAAGCGGCGGCGAGAGGAAGCGCGTCACCATCGCCGAGGCCGCGCTGAGCTACTCTCCTCTTCAGTGCTGGGATAACAGCACACGAGGACTGGACAGTGCAAATGCCGTCGAGTTTTGCAAGACGTTGCGGACACAGGCTGACGTTATGGGGACCACGTCCTTCGTCTCCATGTACCAGGCTCCCCAAGCCGCCTACGATGTTAGTCGTGACCATGCCCGGAGCAGATGTTGTTGACAAGACGATTGCTGATGCGCCTCAGGTCTTTGACAAGGTCCTGGTGCTGTACCAGGGACGACAGATTTATTTTGGCAAGGCCACCGAGGCCAGTGCCTACTTTGCAGGCCTCGGGTTCATATGCCCGGAGCAGCAGACGACGCCGGACTTCTTGACCTCCATGACCAGCCACGGCGAGCGCGTCATCCGACCGGGCTGGGAGAACAAGACGCCCAGGTCACCCGACGAGTTCGCCAAGGCATGGAAGAAGAGCAGGCACAGGGCGCGCCTCATGTCGGAGTTGGAGGACTATGCCAGCGCCCATCCGTTCAACGGACAGGACCTCAGAAATTTCTCCGAGTCTCGACGAATGGACAAGGCCAACGCTCAGCGAACGAGGTCGCCGTATACACTCTCATACATGCAGCAGCTCCACATAAACTTGTGGCGCGCCTTCATCATGCTCAAGACGAACCCCAGCATGACGCTGACGATGCTCATCAGCAACTTGTTTGTAGCTCTCATGATCAGCAGCATCTTTTACAATCTGCCAGAGACAACAGCTAGCTTCGAGAAGCGCGGCCTCTTGATTTTCTTCATCAGTCTCATGAACGTCTTTGGTGGTATCTTGGAGGTTTTGACGCTGTACGCCAAACGTAAAATCGTGGAGAAGCACGTCCGCTACGCCCTCTACCACCCCAGCGCTGAGGCATTGGCGTCCATGATTGTCGATCTTCCGTACAAGATCATCAATGCCATCACCATGAACACGGTCCTGTATTTTATGGGCAACTTGCGCCGGGAGCCGGGCCCGTTCTTCTTCTTCCTTCTCATCAGCTTCACGACCACGCTCACCATGTCGATGCTGTTCCGCCTCATCGGGTCGACGAGCAAGTCCATTTCCCAGGCGCTGGCGCCAGCGTCCATCATGCTGCTAGCCCTCGTTCTCTACGCCGGCTTCGTGATCCCTCCGCAGTACATGCGCGACTGGATCGGGTGGTGCCGGTGGGCCAACCCCATCTTCTACAGCATCGAGTCGACCATGCTCAACGAGTTTGTCGGACGCAACTTTCCCTGCTCTACCTTTGTACCACAGGGTCCGGGGTACGACTCGGTGCCTCCAAGTGGGACGGCATGTGCAGTGCAAGGCGCCGTCCCCGGAGGAGACACTGTTGCCGGCGCGGCATACCTCGCCGAGGCCTTTGGGTACGACAACTCTCATCGGTGGCGCAACTTTGGCATCCTCATTGCCTTCATGGCCGGATATCTGGTACTCCACCTGCTGTCTACCGAGTACATTTCGTCGGAGCGGTCCAAGGGTGAGACCCTTGTCTTTAGCCGCAAGCAAATGAACAGGCATCGGCGCCAAAAGAAGATGGGGGGCGACATGGAAAATGGGCACGTGGGAAACGTCCAGCAGTGTGCCATATCGACGGATGAAGCGAGTGTTGATGTTGAGAAAACGTCCATCCTTCACTGGCAGAATGTGTGCTACGACGTCAAGATCAAAGGCGAACCGCGACGAATTCTCGACCATGTCGACGGATGGGTCAAGCCAGGAACACTGACTGCACTCATGGCAAGCTAATTCAAGCCGAGACGCTTTTCTGAAATTTGCTAACGTATCTTAGGGAGCTTCAGGTGCCGGAAAGACGACGCTTCTAGATGTGCTCGCCGGTCGAGTCACCATGGGCGTCGTCACTGGAGACATGTTTGTCGATGGCAACCTGCGAGACGAATCATTTCAGAGAAAGACGGGTTATGTGCAGCAGCAAGACCTCCATGTCCACACTTCGACCGTCCGAGAAGCCCTTACCTTCAGCGCCCTCCTTCGCCAGCCCCCGGAATACTCTCGACAAAGAAAGATCGACTACGTAGACACTATTATTGGCCTCCTCAACATAGAAGAGTATTCGGATGCCATCATCGGCGTCCCCGGCGAGGGCCTTAACGTCCAGCAACGCAAGCGCCTCACGATTAGAATCGAGCTAGCAGCCCGACCTCAGCTCCTCTTCCTCGACGAACCGACGTCGGGTCTCGACAGCCAGACGTCGTAGTCCATCTACGATCTAATAGAAAAACTCATCAACAACGGACAGGCAGTTCTCTACACGATCCATCAACCTTCCGCCATACTTTTTCAGCGCTTCGACCAGTTGCTTCTCCTATCCGAGGGCCGCACAATCTACTTTAGCGATGTTAGAAAGAACTCGCGCGTTCTTGTCGACTACTTCGCCCGCAACGGGGCGGCCGCTTGCCCGGCCGGCGCAAACCCGGCCGAGTACATACTTAAGGTCATCGGAGCTGCGCCTAGCGCCCAGACCGAGATTGACTAGCCCGTAGTTTGGCAGAACAGCCCCGAGTACCAAGGCGTGCGAACGGAGCTCGAGAGGCTAATGGTCACACCCAAGTCAGCGAGCCGGCAAGATACGGACGACCCTTGGAGCTGCCGGGAGTTTGCAGCATCACCCAAGGATCAATTAGCCTAGGTAACGAAGCGGGTATTTCAGCAGTCCTAGCGCAGCCCATCCTACATCTACTCTAAGGCGCTGCTCGCGATTGGTGCAGTGAGTGGCTTCTCCGTCGCGCGCCCCTGAACATGACTCGACTGACCTAGACCACGGTCGTTGTTTACTGGCGTGTCATTCCTCAACGGGGAAAACACACAACGGGGTCTGCGAAGCCAGATGTTCGGTGTCTTCGTTTTCCTTACCGTCTCCCCACAGCTTGTCCACCAGATCATGCCCATGTTTGTTTCTCAGCGTACAATGTACGAGGCCCGTGAGAGGCCTTCGAAGATGTACTCGTGGAAGTCCTTCATGATTGCCAATATTGTCGTTGAGATTGCGTGGAACTCGGTACGTCCCTGACTGGGCTTTTGCAGTCTGCAACACCCTCTATATACTGACCTCTGGATAGCTCATGGCTGTCTTTTGCTTCGTCTGCTGGTACTTCCCCATTAAGCTCTACCGCAACGCAGAGTGGACCGACCAAGTGGACTCGCGAGGCATCACCATGTTTCTACACTTCTGGGTCCTCTTCATCTTCAGCAGCACGTTTGCCAACATGGCCGTTGCGGCAATTAATACGGCTGAGGTGGCAGGCGGTATCGCCAACCTATTTATGAATATGATGTTTGCTTTTTGCGGGTATGTATTGTCTACGCCTCGCTTCTAAGCTAGTCTTACGTTTGGATAGTGTCCTCGCCGGACCAAATGAGCTCCCTGGGTTCTGGATCTTCATGTACAGGGTGAACCCGTTCACGTACGTTGTGGAGTCTTTGCTGGGGACGAGTTTGGCAAATGCCCCGATGCACTGCGCTTCAAATGAGTTCATTCTCTTTGAAGCCCCCTACGGCATGAGCTGCAGCGCGTACATGTCGGGCTACATCTCCCAGGTCGGCGGCTACCTGCAGAACCCGGACAGCTCTGACTGTCAATACTGCGCCATGTCCGAGACCAACGTGTTCCTTTCGGCCATCAACGTGACCTTCAGCAATAGGTGGAGGGACTTTGGCTTCATGTGGGCGTATTGCGTCTTCAACATTGCGGCGGCCATCGCGTTGTACTGGTTGGTGCGGGTGCCGAAGAATAGGGTGAGCAACAAACCATAAATTCGCAAGCTCCTGTCAGAAACACGGGTTTCTGCCACCTTCCAACGCTACAAAGAGGCAGTCACTAGATTACTCAAATATGTAATGAGAATGGAGGATGATTGTGTCGGATCATCATGACGATAATTGATTACGCCTGGTGGCGGGGCCAAAAAAAACGGCAACGCTTTTCGTACGTGTACTCAGTTTCTATGTGTTTCGACGGAACACAACGCACCCTTGGCAGCAGTAGGATTGAGACGACAAGAACATCCAGTCTCCCCCTTGCCTTCACCTCCGTTGTGTGTGATACGCCTTACAGCACCGCCCATGACACTAATACTGTAATACACTATCACTATCGTTTGGCACCAACTATTCTTCGTTGTCCTTCCCCAGTGTAACAGTGACCTCAACTGCGCCCCAACTTGGCTCGTATCTCAGGAATCGTTGGAGGTGTATCTAATGTTGGAGTTAGTTCCTTGTCAAAGCCCGAGGCGTGGCAAAATACCTACACCCACTCTTTGCATGCTTTGATGAAGATTTTCATCACGTTTTCAAGGCATGTTTTTGCCCCAATGTATGGAGTTCAGGTTGAAGCCGCTCAAAAGCGAGGTAGGCATCTTTGACCATACGTGCTGCCTCGTCCACTGCAGCTTGAACGGCAAGCCCTTTATGGTGGACAAGTAATGGGATGATATTGTCGACATGGTTACATTTCTGTGATCTGTCAGCGGTAAGAAAACTTGAGGAATATGTATGTTCCTGGCACCTACAAGCTCATGACGGGCAGATACAATGTCATTAGACCTATATATATCAGACCGGAAGTGCTGGAAAAGCTTCAACGCCTCAATACTTACACCCAGATAATGATGTTCATCAAGTCATAGGAATTTTGCACCAGCTCGTTGGAAAAGAACCAGTCAGGATAATGGACTCTGTACGTATACCTAATTTAGATTATTAGGCCATTTCGAGGCTTTGACGCAACAAACTATCAGGTACTCGCAGAACAACTGCCAAAAGGGGCACCGATGCCGATGAGTCCATACGAGTAGCCCAATAGTCATCTAATTGTAGGATGACTCCTTCATCGAAATCACGCTGCAGTTTGATAGCCGCTTCACAGTAGCTAGACCAAGTATCATGGATGAAGTTTCTCAGAGAGCCTACTTGAGCGTTGTTATTAACCGGGTCTCTCACAACAACAAGCGTCCGAGATGTACATTCCTGGTTTTGTTGCACGGTGCAAAGCCACTCCGATATTATAGAGTGACCGTGATTGTAGATACTCTGGCGCAAGTAATGTCGACTCGTCCGCCGTACTACCGTTATCATCATGCAAAACACTGTGGCGAACGCATTTCAATGTCTCAATTTTGAAGTTATCCAAAGCCGCTGGCTTGTTGTCAAACTTACCAAAGTCGAGGGTTAAGGGTTAAAGGGCTTAACAATAAGCTCCGTAGGGAATTCGACTAAGTATTTGAAAAACATACCATCATCCCAATAGTATACCTGTCACTTAACAATGTTATTATTTCGGTCAGTGAAAGCACATACGGAACACGTCGTAACCAACCCAGCAGAGCCAATCGGCCAGGACTCTCAATTCGGTTAAATTTGATAAGGGAGACACCCCGCGAGCAAATATGGTCTGATTGACTTGTCTATTTCGTTCGAGGCTTACAGGGCCGGTAATCCATCTAGACGGCGTGTGAGATCTTCATTTAACTCAGCATGAAGGATGCCGGTATGGGGACACCCTACCGCTGACGCCACGCCTCGGCAGACTCATCAACTTCTTGTTGGTAAGGACTGAGCTCTGGCTTCCATGATGGGCAAAGAGCGAATAAGTAGGGTATTTTGACTTTCGTGCCACTGCATTTCTCAAGGAGCTGCTGTACTACGGCAGCTGCGCTCTGTGCATGGGTGATTGACAGACCCATCTGACGTGCGTTTAATAAGTCAGTAACTTTAGTTTCGAACTTGAATCCGTGAAGGCGGACGTGATTTTCATTCTCCATCAGAAATGGTAAGAGAAAAATCTCTGTTGGAAGAGATTGGTCATTCTAGAAGGTCCAACGATCATGTCGACGTTTTATGTCTATAAAATATGCTGACACCCTCACCGGAGGTGGGGAGGGTGTAATACAGTCCGAAGGATGTGTCTCTATGCCGTGATAATAACACGGTGATATTTCGTACTACTAACTCTGCAGTGGCTGTGCGTTGCTGCACCACGGAGCAATGTGTGCATGACCATGACTTGTTTTAGCCGTCTCCGTACACTATAGCGACGTCATGAAGAAAAACGAGGTTGGAATAGTGGTTGGCCAAGTTGCTGTTGCTTGCGCCGATTCTCGTCGCGGGCTTTCATCAGAAAACCTGCTAATTTGTTAGGACTTCTAGAGCCTGAAGCATGAATAATATGATGGAGCTCTACTTGCCATCAGGTAGCTTCTCATAGTGGAGAGATGCCCGTTCAAAAGGCGTGTCGATCATTAGGCCGTCCAATGTCTTGACCCTTGAGACTGCAACATAGCTAAGCCCAGTCTGGAAGTCACGTTCAGACAGATCGGTCACCATCTTATCCACCGTGATGCTCTGTGACTTGTGAACAGTAATGGCATATGATGCCATAAGTGGGAACTGCGTTCGTGTACAGGCGGACGTCCCAAGAAAGAAGTCTCGCTTCACCGGCAGTATGGGTACGACCTTGCGCCCATCATCCGCGGTTAGATATGATGGGCCGGTATACTTATCCATCACCATCATAATGACACATGGCGGGTCACGGTGCGTATCAGCGCCAGGCGCCCAACCGATGTCATATACTGTCCCTTGGGCCCCATTAACTAGGCCAGTAGGATGCCAGATGTTCTGCGTTAGCATGAGACGAGCACCAATGCATACAGGAAACTGGCCGGCCAGGTTGCCAGCTTGTTCAGACGTTGCCTTGTCAGCACCGTTACCAATGTTCTTCGCCATGACTTGGATTGCTGGGCGCTTGAGACGGACGAGATGCTCATAGTTGTACTCGTTAACACGGGCTTTCTTGCTATAGATACGAAGAGCAGCATCAAACGTATCTACCTCGCGCTGGCTTAGCTTGGCCTGCACACGCTGGCTCAGGAGTTTCCATGACTCTATAGATAGCTTTAGACCACGCAATTCTTCAAGCGCAAGACGAAAGCCGGCCTGGTCATCGCCCTGTTGCCGCTGGACCTTTTTCAGGAGGACAGTGTGGCTAAACGCCCTATATGTCGTCTGGCCAGAGACCTCTTGCAGGTCTTTGAGCGGCCCATCAAAGTAGAGGGGCTTGTTCGCAATCGGCGGGAGCTGGAAGAAGTCACCAACGAGGATGATACTCATGCCGCCAAAGAATTCGGCTGCCCTGGCAGGATAGACTTGGCGGAGGCGTTTGTCGATCCACGAAAGTTGACGCAGGCCTAGCATACTTTTCTCATCAATCACAAGATACCTAACGTCCCGTAGCTTCTTCTGAAGAGCATTGGCATCTGCAGGGGAGAGCTCCGTAAAAGCCCTATCCACAGGTAGCCGGAGTAGGGAGTGTAATGTTGTCCCCATGATCTGGTTGCTTGCAACGCCCGTGGGCGCAGCTCTCCATATTGGACTGGGCCCGTTACCAGCGAGCCTCTGAAGATGCGAAGACAGGACTTTGATCAGATAGGACTTGCCTGTCCCGCCACCACCGTCCACATGGAGTAGAATCTGCTCCTCGCTGCCGCATTGGAAGTGTCCAACAAATGTATCGTATACTATCCGCTGCTCTGGGTTGAGCGTATCGCGGGCCTCTAAAGGCAGGTCTTCAACATCCATATGGAGAGGATTCTGCGCAATGCGCTGGCGCCAATAATCGCCCTGAATGATTCCTGGATCAGCGTAGCGGCCGACGTGGGGTGTCCAATCGTATTGGATATCGACATCCCGTCTACCAAGGAGATCTACCATCTCTTGGCTTGGTGGGCAGTCGGGAAGCTGGCGGGCAAGCTCAAGCCAATCCTCCTCGAGAAGCTCAGGCTCGTGAAATTCTTCCTCGAACTCATCCGGATCCGGCCGACGTTCTTCAGCGTTAGGTGTGCCATAGTAATCGTCAGGATGCTGGTGGTTCGCATAACAGAATTCGGCGGCAGATGCGTACGAGACAAACTCGACACCGTTGACCTTGCGTAGTTCGTTGGGATCGCGATGTGGATGAGCAAGCATTAGCTTTACCCGACAGAAATCATCGTATTGGTGATGCTGCGGGTTCGACTTGTACCGCGGAAAGTAGTATAGCACTCGAGGCTTAGCTTGACGACTCCAACGTGCCCATTTTCTCCCATCCCTCTTGCTTGTATTCCAGTTGGCTAGGAAGTCAAGGTAGGTGAGTTCTTCGTGAAGAGAAGGGCGAGAAATGTACTTCTCATATATCCCAACGACCTCAGCGTCGTCGTCATGATCACCCTGGAGGCGAAGCGACCGGCCCTGTTGCTCGTAGGGACGGCAATCGACGGCTCTTACAACACGGGTACCCTCCTGGAGCTCGCAGTTGAGCAACACATGGCAGATCTCTTGCCCCGAGAAGTCCCTCTCAGCAAGCAGCTTGTTCATTAGACGCGAGGCAAAAGAAAGAAGTGGGTTCTGATGGGAGACATAGGGCAAGATTTGCCGCCCCAGGCTCGCATAACTCTCAGTCTGCTTCTCCATCTTACTGCAATACTTGGCTGCGTAATTAATGACGGCTTGAAGGCTGGTACAGGGGGAGATATCAATGTTGGCTAACCAGCCAAGACTGAGACACCGGTTGTAGTGGTTCATAAGGCTGTCATTCCTGGCCGCCTCGAAGGAGAAATAAGACTGTCCTTGGCGTCGAACCACGTCAGCCGTATCTCTCGTATCCCGGGGGAAGAAAAAGCGGCAAGAAATCTCGTCTGAACCCTTCTTCTTTCGTAGGCAGTATGTCTCACTGCAATGGTGGCGTTGGCAGCGGTTCAGAATCTGCGAGAGCCATTGGAACGTCAAGGGATGCTGCAGCGGATTCACAGCCAAGGGATTACCCTCTCCTTGCTGTTGGACTCGGCCTGGCTCAGGATTGAAGGCTGTGACATGGAAACTCCAGACACGGGCGAACTCCTGGCGTACATGCTCCTTCTCCAAGTCAACACTGGGCGCACCATCCATCCAGAATAGGCCGTGGCAATGGCTACTTCCACGACCCTGCCACTCATACCTGTTCCAAAAATCAGTGACATTAAATTTCTGCTTGAGAACGATATCTCTAAATAAGCCAAACCGCCTGTAGAAGTGCCAGGCTGCAATATGTGGGTTGTCCCTGAGAAGTTTGCTAGACATCCCCATTCGCTGTTGCTCGGACACCTCCTGCCAGTCTTGAAACTGGGGTAAATGTTGATAGAGGCTCCTCCAGTGCAAGTCTGCCGGGCTGAATGTAATGAAAGCACCAGGGCAGCCAAGGTTGTAGGCATAAGACTCGAGCTCTCGGCGCTTTCGGTACCAATACGGCCGTGTCCCGCGCAGCTGTGCTGTCTGGCGGTTGATCGAGTTGAGCAACTGCTGAGCTTCTGCAGATTCAGGGTTCTGGAAAGCCTCTAGTAGATCATCTCGCGTTATTAGACCCTGCCTTTGTTGGTGTTGCTTGACGAAGTAGCTGCTTTTCGCTCGTGCCTGTACTCGCATCAGCGTGTTGAAAACCACAAACCGGAAAGTGGGATGGCGGGCAAATCTGCCATCATGCCATCGAAGGGCGTGCTGTATGTAGTCCGCATACTTGATAGGCCGTAACCTTGGCTCAATGAAATCAGCTTGACCACGAGGAAATAGTGTTGGAAAGGCTAGGGACAGGAGTGCCTGTGACTGGTTGAATTCGTTTATCGGTGTTCTCCGAATATTTGGTATTTCAAGCTGATGTTGTGTCGCTGCTCGTGCAGGGAGCGGTGCGTCGCGCTCTTCGCCAAGAACGTGTGAATGCAACGCTTCCATCTCTGTATCCTCTGGTAGTAGATCTGGCACTGCAGACTGATCAACCTCATCTGCCTCAATGTCGTCATTCTCGATGTCACCCAAATTAGCTGCCAGAGGATCGGTGACTTCCACGGTAGCAACCTGATCAAGTACATCGCCATCTTCGGGCAGCACTGACATCCGCTTCTGGCAGACAGTAATATCTCGGTAGCCCGGGTGGTTATTCGACAGGAAGTCCAGCCACTGCTGAAGACAACGACGGCGTATGCGGAACTGGCGTCTGAATTGGCGGTTGAGGTGGGCATGTTCACCTGCATTCGGAGGACGTAGCAGGATAACATCTAATTCAGTGGGTAAAAGGGGAAGTTGTCGATACACTTTGCCAACATCGCGGAGGAAGTGCACAATATGGCCACGATATTTGTATTGCTGCCCTCGAACCTGCATGACGTTCACAAATACATGAACTGGAGCAATTAGCATCTCTTCTACTTTCGTCAATTCAGGGAGGAACACAGGGATTAAGCCAAAATCCAGCTGATTTTCAGCTGAAAAAAACCAAGGCTCATCCTCCTTTTTGTTCTTGTCCTTGGCGATGCAACGCTTGCAAATGTCATCTTTCAAGCCCATGTCAAACCATATCTCCTGACAACGGGTGCAACGTTCCATTCGGTCGTTTTCCAGCTCCGTCCAGAATTTCTCCAGGAGCTTCTTATCCCTATCAGACAACGGACAATGGGACAGATCACCCATCCAGTCAGGGTCCGGAAGCTGGAAATCTCGACGTTCGATGACCGACTGCTGGACACTTGGGCGGGAATATCTCCCCCGGGCGTGTCTCGGCCAAATAGAAGGACTTGATACCGGAGATTCGATCGGCGCTCCAAGTCGTACGCCTTCTTGAGATGGAACCAAGGGACCTGGTCGGGAAGTAATCGGCGCAGGCGCGTCTGCTCCTGTTGACGTGGCAAGTGGCGTTCCCAGCAGAATAGGTCCTTGTGAGATAATTGGTGTACCTAGTTGTAAGTCTAATAATGGCAATCCTTGCCGGCGTATTGGGGACAACTCAGCTTGTTCTGCAGTACGCTTAGAGGTGCCTGAGGCCTGTCGATTCCTACAGTCCAGACAGTTGGCCGTGCGTCTTCCACGTGTAATGGAGGACTTTGTCTTCGAAATGAATTGATCTGCCGGCCTCTCCTGCTTGCACGTCCTGCAAACATTCGTTGAAGGGATAGAATCAGCCATAGTATGTTGGATTGCAGGGACGGTTTGATGAGGAAGCCTAGCCTTCCACTCCTTTCTGTAGCTAGAGACGCGTGTGCGGAAAACAATCCTTCAATGAAAGCGCATTAGTATGTCTCGCTACCTTAACGTAGTCATAGACAATCGCACCATCATGTCTCATGACGTGGCGAACGTTGACGTAGTCTTTAACGATCTGGCCATCAGGTCTCATGAGGATATAGTCTATGGCAATTGTAGATTATATTTCATGGCGTGGTCTGCCTGGACATGGCTCGTATAGCAAACTTGTCGCGTGCGGGATCATTTAGTGTGACCATGTAAAAAACTGGCTGAAATCTTGAAGAGATTGACTCAAATAATCACTAAGACGACGATCGGAGCAGGGCAGACGTCCCAAGGCTGTTGGTTATCCGTCATGTATCTAGTCCCGAAGTAATAAGGCACCCGCGCGTTGACAAAGGTACCTCTATAGCCCGCGATTTAGGTGCAATTTTCCCATAGCTATAGGTACCACCGTCTCGGCAGTATAAAACCTCGACCGATAGAGGCTACTATAGTACCTACAGTAGGTCACGATTAATTCCGAGCAACGCGAAGTACTAGTACTACCCTAAAGTTTAGGTAATATTAGCAAAACGCTAACGGAAGCAGCTAGCCGGATCTAGAGTATAAATTATAATTACTATATTTATTTAGCTATATTTAGTAGTACCGCAATAAATATAGAGTAAGCGAGATATATAAATAAAAGGTAGCGGTTTTACCTACCGTTTTGCTAGGGGGAGCGTAATATAACTAGGGACTAGATAATTCCTAACCTAGTTTTACTATTTCCTGCCCTGGATATACTTAAGACGCTAACACTACTCGCGCTAGCTAAATTTAGCTAGCGCTAATAGTATACCCATCCTTTATACTTTACTATATCGGCCGCGCTAAATAAGCCTATATATTATACCTCTTTAGTAATTATAATATACTACTACTATATATAAAGCTATTCGTACTATATTTTTAATATAATAGTCACTTTAATCCGCGTAATAACTCCTTTTAACGATTCTATTATAAAAGCTATTATTAATAAGTAATATAAAACTCTTATAGCTTATAAAGCTACTATAATAGCCGCTATAAGAGGTAATAGCGTAAGCCTCGCTATTTATTTATAGTAGCTAAGTATAACAAAGCCTCGCTATATTATCTAGCGCTACTATAAAGGTATACTATACTATCTTCGCGATAGTAATATATATAAGAGTAAGAAGTATAAGGGAAATACTATTACGGAATAATTGATATCTAGCTAAATAGATATATAGTTACTTCGTAGGTACTATAGATAGCCGAGGCTATACTAGGGTACGTTATTAATCTATAGTCGTATAGGGTATTACTTAGTAAAAGGGGTTTATATAATCTTAATACTTAATCCTTAGAAATACTAAGCTAGCTAGGCTAAGTTTAGATAACTAAGGGTAAAAGTAGGGCTAGATCTAGGCTTTAAGAAATAAGCTATATTTAAAGGTAGGCTATATAGTATGTAGTAGTAATTTAAGCTGGAGGGGAAGGAAAGAGAAATAGAAGAAGAAGGAGGGAAAGCTTTCTTATATATATAGTCTTTCCTATTAAATATACCCCCTTCTTTACTAACTAGGCTCCTCCTTAGCTATATTATCTATATTATAAATTAAAGAGTAACTTAAAGGTTATTTAATAACCCTCCTATAATACTTATAAGCTTCTAATATAGCTATATCGATAGTTTAATATAAGTATCCTTCCTATAAGTTTCATAGGCCTCTTATTTAGTTATATCGATAGTTAATTAGATAGTTGCGAATAGCTTTATAAGCTATATAAGAGAGAGGGTATTATAAGTATTAAAGGGGGTATAGAAGTCCGGACAATATAGTCCTATCTATTATATACCCGTATATAGCCTATACCTTCGATATTAAATACTAGCCGCTTAAGTAGATACTAGCCGAGGGGTTATACTAAGGTTGTAATTAAATAGCTAGCGGGTATTATAGTAGTTGGGTTAGGTACGAGCTTATAGCTAGTAGCTATATATATCTTAAAGGGTATTTAAGTTATTTACTAATAAATACTTAAGATTCTAGTTATAAATATAAAATCGCTATTAAGTATTATAATAAAAGCTTCTAAGTATTAAAGTAAATGAAAAATTCTACTACGCGCTTTTAGAATTATTTAACGCTTAAAATCTTAATCTATTCCTAATATAGGACTTAAATTATGTATAATTATTATAATAATATTATCAAGATACTTTACTATTGAGATATATGCTTATATAAGCATACTATAAATTTCCTATCAAAAGCTTCTTTATAGATATATATCTTTCTCGGTCCTCTTAGCTATATAATAACCTAAAATACGGACTTTTAACCTATAAACCTAGATATACTAGGGTTAGGGTTATATATTAGGGTTATAAAATATCTAGGAAAAATAAACGTCTTTTACTCTATACTCTATATATTATTTCCTATTTAGGAAATATACGGCTAAATTATAGTAAGTAGCGGCATCTTCTAGGTTAGGTAATACGAGTAGAATAGTTATATAGTTAGACTATATAGACTACTTCCGCGCGAACCTTAACGACGTAAAGTTAAATATCTTAGAAATGGAGATACCGAAAAATTAACTAATATTATGCCTAGAACCTACTTTTTAGGCGCCTTTATATGCTAGTCCTCCCGGACCCGTAAGTAGCCTAGTTCTTAAGATATTTAGCTATAAGTATAGACGCTTCTCTCTAGATAGTTTAGATAGATTATTAAAATAGATATCTCAACAACTTACTTATCTTTTAACTAATTTACACGTGAAGACTACTATTCTAATCGTGATTTTTCCTTCTATTTTACACATAGCTATCCTGCCCACTATAGCTTACCTAAATAGGCTATTTTCCTGCCCTTTAACATACCTTCCACTGTGACCTACTTTAACAATTAATTAGGTATATATAACTCTACCCTAACCTAGCGCTAATAGCTTCGTTAATTCTCTTATAGCGCTTCTTATAATAGAAAGAAAGAGAAGGAGTCTTTATACTTACTATATAAACCGTTAATAGCCCGGAGAACTAGCTCGCCCTTATTAAAGGTATTATTATTATGGGCTATACCCGGCTTAGTAAATCTAGAGGCTTATACTCTACCGCGGACTCCGCCTTACGGAGCTAGTTACTATAATAATATTATATATATATATAACTTTAAATTCGAGGCTTCGCCTCGAATTTTCTTTCCTTTCCTCCTTAGCTTTAGATAGATAATATATATATACCTACTTATTAAATAAACTCCGGGTTAGCTTTTTATAGTTATAGTAAGTTTTAGAGCTTATATTTAAGTATTAAATATTAAGTATTCTTTTTATATTAAACCTTATAGGTAAGGTAACGTACGTTACGAGCGTATATTAATAGTCTAACCCGTCGCCTTAGTAATACCTTCTAGGTTTATAGGTTAGACTAGGTTAAACTAAGTAGGAGCTATAGGCGACCCTTTAGGCCGTTCTTATCGAAATTTTACTATAGGCTAAAAGAAGGATTTACTATTTTCCTAATTAACGTTATATATATCTTTTAATATATAATATTAGTCGAAGTTAAAGTTCTAAGGCGAAGCTACTAATATTAGCTAGCGTTACTATTATATTAACGGAAACGCTATTACTTTAAGGCGCCTTAAGTAATAATAAATCTTACGTATAGTATATCTAACTAAAATAACGTTTCTTAAGGGATAATGCCTTTATATAATGCCCTTTATATCTATAATAACTAAAATAAGTCTACTAAGATATAGAGTTGCTATTTTAGCTATAAAGGAGAAGGAGCCCGTAAGATTAGGATACTTATTCTAAATAAGGAGTAATTACTTAATGCGTAGTTACGGCTCGATAAGCTACTCTTCGTAAGTAGTTACGGTAGTTACTCTCTCTATTTACGTATATATAAACTATAAAGTCTCGTATAATAAATAGAAATTAAGAGTCTTTCGCCCTATACTTTACTAAGAGACTTCTACCTAAAGTTATCTATACTACTTATACGCCTTATTAGGTAATATATTAAGTATATAGTACTAGGTTACTAGCTTCGTTAATCGTCTAGATATATACTAACCTTACGCCCTTAGGTCCTATTTAAACTTATATCGCCGGAGTTCTATATCTAGATAATATAGTTAATCCTTCTCTAAAGAGTAGCCGGCTTTGGTATTATCCCTATTATTAGAGGAAGTCCTAGCGGCTTAGAGCGCGACGAGCCGCGACTACGGATAACCTATACTACTAGTACTAAGCTTAGTCGTCGTACCGTAGCGGGAAAAAATTATATTATAGACGGGATTAATAGCGATAATAAGTCTACGCTAGAAGGGGTATTAGGGGTAAAGATATAGAAGCGATAGGCAGCAAAACGACTAAGCTCTTAGGGTCCTTCGTTATATTGCCGGTCGCAAGGGTTAAGCAGAAAATCTTTATAATACGAATAAAGTAGTCTTATAAGTCTAATTTTATAACGAAATCGTGCTATACTTTACAAATCCTATTGCCTATACTCGATATTAATCTAGCTACCCCTTCCGTATTCTTTAGCCCTAGTAAAGATGCGAAGGTATACGGCGCTCTAAGAGTTATTAGAATATATCGTCTACCGGAAGGATACCCGGCTTAGATGCCCCGGATCTTAAAGGCATATTGGCCTTTGTAGGCTTTCGGGTAATTGACTTCGCCCGTGAGCTTGAGCGCTAGTGGCGGCCTAGCCGCCTCGAAGACAGGAAGGAGTGGCCACACTAATGGGCTCGAGAAGGGAGATGCTAATGCTTCGGGCGTCGTCGACGTCCTAGACATAGCGAGTATGGAGGTAGTCGGATAGGTTGACACTGCGGCAAGCGCGAAAGCCATGGCGGTCTGCGGGCGGGGAAGGGGGATGCCGAAGGGGACATGGAGATAGCGCCTATGTGGCCATGCGCCGTGACTTGCATTCCTTGTCTTTGCCCATGACCTGGATTCCGTGCTCCAAGGTTCTGCCTTCGGGCGTCTCGCCGACGACGAAGTGGCCGTTCATGGTAGCGTATGACATGGAAAGGCTGCGGGCGGGAGCTTCAGCAAATATAAGATGCGAAGGCAGTCGGGGTATCGTGTTATTACACAACGAGGCGCAAGAGGAGCATGAATAACTAAGCGGCGATCGGGCAGAAGATCCCCTATAAATCGGGCAACGAAAGACTCTTAATTCTCTGTCTAAGTAATAATAAGAAGTTAGCTTCTTATACTTACGATATTAGGTTTAGTAGCGATATCGCTACTTAGGTAGTATAGATAACGACGTTACCTAGAAGGTTCGAATCTATTATTAATACGGCATTACGAACTACTTACTGCCTATTAGGTAGCACCGTAAATAAGCGTCTTAATCTTAATACGTATCTAGCGAATTATACCACATTAACGCCGCGGCCCCGGGCGAGTATTCCGCCTTATCTATACAAACCACTAGGACGTAGTAAGACTATCTTAAACTATATATCCGAAGTTAACGATATCTTCTATACTAAAATATAAGCGAGGCTGCATAATATAAATAAAGGCTTAAGTTATGCAGCCGGAATCTATAAGGGGCGAGTTAATCGCTGGCGAGATCTAGAGTAACGCGTTATGTCGACTAGGTATTAGCAGCGTAGGGTCCGCAAAAGCTCCGTAGCAAGACTAGCATCTAGTAATCGATAGTCGGTAGCGCCGTTCCTCGATGTCCGTATAACACGCTCGGCGTGTTCGAAGAAAGACCGACTACTTAGATAATTAAGTAGCAAGATAGTCCTATCTCGAGCTATCGCTTCGTTATAGCGGTCTGCGGCAAGATAACGGCAATATGAAAGCACTATATCGACGCTAGCTTAAAGAGGTAGTAGTTAGCTAGTCGGGTTAGGCTTATAAAAGGACTTATACTAGCGTTATATCCGCAAGGCCAAGAATTAATAAGCTATCGCTCTTGCGACGTAGGTTACGATAACGAGCTTTGCCGTTTGCAATTCTAAGTTAGGTATTGCAAAACTACTATCGACGCCGCTCGAAATATTAGTTCGGGATTAGGCCGCAAGTCGACCGTAGCAGCTAGTCCGCCTAGTCCGACCGTATAGCAAAAGAGAGCGCGGCCACTATTCCAGGGCCTAGTCGGCAAGGGGCCTAAGTTATAGCGCCTTATAACTCGTAAATCACGCTCTAAGATAGGTTCTTGCCGAAAGTCGAGGATAGGGAGCCGCCTATCTTAACCTTAGGATTATTATCGTTCCGGCAATCCCCTTTAGCTAGCTAGCTTATAACGTAGATTAGCTATGCCGGATAGATACTATCTAAGGCTAAAATAGCGTAAGGCTTATTAATTACGGGAACTAATTACGGGTTAGATAGCTAATAGAGGCCGCTATAACATACCCTTAGGAAATCTCGTAGCTCGAGCTTTCTCTAGGGAAAAACTCCTAACTCGTTTAAGCGAGAAGCTTTTACTAAAGCGGCATTCTAGGTTAAAGAGCGTAAGCTTCGACTTTAGCAGAAAAGAGGAGTAGTAAGCAAGCTACACAATATTATTCGTTTTATTAGGGCTTCTCCCTAAGTTCTAACGGGGCGAGTCGTTAAAGTCCCTAGTATACGCCCGGCTTGACGAGGACGATTACTAATTCTTTAAGGAGGAGTAAGTAGCTATTAATCTTAAGCTAATATAAATAACAAGACTAGATAGAATTCGACTTTTCTAATAATCTAGCGTGCTATTCGCAAACGTAAGTATATCGACCTTTTTATAGCGTATCTCGAATCGAAGTTAGCTAAGCCGCGATAATATATACCCGTCTAAAATCGTCTTACGCCTTAGGACTAGCTTCTCTTAGCGGAGATATAGAGTCTACTAAAGCTAGTTTACGAGATTACTATATAATACTAAGGTTAACCTAAGGAAGGATATTATAGCGCCTTATAAGAAGTAATAATCGGGATTAAATATTTACTTAACTTTTACGCTACCTAATAGTAGTATAGCCAATAAAGTACGAAATACCCGGGCCTCTTTAATCTTAAGTATAGCTTAACGCGCTCGCCGTACTATAGAACGCTAATAGATTTAGCAGGATATCGGTGCCGCGAAGCAATCCGGTGCGTAGACGCGAAAAATACCTACTAGGGTATATTCGAGACGAATATACGGGCGTATCCTCGCGAGCTAAGAGTCTCGATAACGATTACCTTCGCTATATATAGATATCTATTAATAACTATTAGTCGAAGCTTAACGACAATTCTAGTCTACTTAGCTAGTCTCTACTTTACCTAGCTGCTATAATACTCTATCCGCGCTAGAACGTATTATAGCTTAAGGCGAATTATATAAGTCGCGAGTCGTTAGTATAGCTACAAGACGTAAAGAATAGTATTCGCGATATTTTAAATAACAATATCCTCCGAAAGAGCTAATAGGCCCTACGAAATACGCGACCGGACCGGGAAAGCTACGCGATCGGACGAGCTTAGTTAATTAATCCGAAGCTACGAACGACATATAATATATAGAGATAATAAGCTTAAAGCCTATATAAGGAAAGGATTAGTACGGCGAGAAAATTTAAGCCCTATTCTATTGTGGAAGGATCATAGAGAAGAATATCCACGTCTAAGCAAGTTTGCCCTCGACGTAATCGAAGCTTGAAAACTCTACTGCAAAATTTGCACGAGAAGGTTAGTAGCTGCATACTTGAACACAGCCACCACAACAAACCTTATCCACCAAGCAGCCAATAACCTTATAACCAAGCTACAAGATTTTCCCCTAACATTTTTCCTATATAAAAATTTTCTACCGCTTTCAAATGCGGGTCATTATAACTAAAAGAGTTCTCTAGTTCCGAGGGAATTTAGCTATAAGTAGAGTTGCTTTCCCTAGGAAAGTTGAGATTAGTAGACGAATACAATCACACTCTTCTCCCTCAATCCTTCTTCAATCTTTGCATACCCTATACCACAATACACCTTAAAAATCGCTCTTTCTAGCCACTACACTACCCTACACCATACCTTCTACTGTGACCTGCTTCAACAAGTATTAAGACTATATAGATCTCTCTTGCTTAGTAATACCCTCTACGACTACGGACAAACAACGTACCTTAGTATAGCCTAGCTATTTATAGTACCCACGAAGTAACTATACGTCTATTTGGCTAGATATTAGTTATTAAGTAACAGTCTAGCGGCGCTATTTGCGAGCTCGCAGCTAGAAATTTTCCTCGCCCGCGAGGCCGTTAGAAGTAGTTTAATAGCAACAAAAGTAAAGCTCTTATAGCCTATATAACGTAGCTACAATAAGGGTCTACTACTTCGGCCTACTACTTTTTTACGCGGTATTATTATATGTATTCCGCCCGGAGGATTTACCCTATAGAGTTACTACGCTAAGCTATCTACCTCTTCCATAAGTTAACACTTTTTCGATTAAGCGTACTTGCTAGAGGGATTTGCCCTATAGAACTACTACGCTAAGCTATCTACCTCTTTCTATAAGTTAACTTTTTTTCGATCGAGCGTATTCGCTAAAGGTATAGCACCTAGTATATAGGCGCCTAGATACCTAAATTATAAGTTGTTTCTTACCTAAGCTAAAGCCCGATATACTTATAGCGCTTCCGCTCCCGAGTTTTATCCGGAATCTTACTAAAAATATACTTTGCCTAGGCGGATAGGTGCGTTAGAGAATACTATATAATCTTGCGACTAGTTAGGGCGGCGTAGGTGGCATAATATGCTAAAGTTATAGCGGGCTTTAATTAGGATATAATAGAGATATAGCCGATATAAATTAGGTTTTAGATATACATACTGCGCTATATAGGGCGATATACAGCATTACTAGGGATTATAGTATGGAGATCGAGCTATACGGCGCTATATAGCGCCTTATAGGGCATGTAGGGCACGGCGCCTTAGGCATTAGGACGCTATAACGCTATACCGCGCTATCGTAGGGTAGTCCGAGCTACACTATAATATATAATACTACGTAGAGCACTATATACTAGGGCCGTAGAATATTACGCGGGGCTATACGGCTCTAGGTAAGGCACGTAGGGCACGGCGCCCTAGATATTAGGACGCTATAAGGCTATATAGGGTTATATATTTTTATCTTATATTAGTCCGAGCTATAATTTAGCTTATAACGCTACGTAGGGCACTATACCCTAGAGTCTCTAGCCGGACTAATAAAAAATAGGGTACGCTCTCGTATAGCGCCCTAGGTTCCTTCTTACGACTAATCTCCTATTCACCTATCTAGAATTTTATCTAGTTATTAGCGCTATATAAAGCCTATTATCTATTAGCGGGATCTTTAGGCTTATAGCTATAACTAAACTTAAATAACCCTTAGTTTTATTAGGGTAGGATTCTCTTGCTTATTTAGTTAAAGCTACCGCTATAGTCTATAACCTAGTAACTAAGTAATAGAAATAACCGAGGAGTAGTAGCGGGGGAAAACCCTTAGAATAAATTAGAGGCTATATAAGTATAACCGGCTCGATATAAACTAAAGAATTTAAGCGACGTACTTAATTTTTATAGCTAATTACTTTTCTTCTCTCTAACTAAAGCTTAATAAATATATAATATTAGATATAATTAAAATCTCGTTCGGATTAAACTTTATTATACGAAGAATAAAATAACTATAGATAAGTAATATAGAAGTAATACGCGTTATTTAGATCGTTATTTATCGCTCGCTTTATAGCTCTAGTAGTTATATTTTCGAGTAATTAAAGCGTATCCTATACTCGTCCGCTAGTAACGAGCTAATTAGGTCTAGCTTAACCTCTGCTAGAGTTACCGCTCTATTATAGCGCTAATTTAGGCTAAGCCTACTTTCGTAAAAGATAAGATAAAACTATCTACTAAATACTAGAGACCTTAACTTAAGATCTATCCGTTTATTTATAGATACCTATTGCTATAGTAGACTTATTATTAGTCTAGCGTACGCTATCGGGGGTCCTCCCGCTTAGTAAGGCTAGTTCCTAAGGGGCGTTAATACTATAGATATTAAAATCTTAGTAGCGGTTCGGATATACTACCGGTCGATAGCGCTCTAATCCTACTACCTCTTTTCTACTTCTAGTCTATTTAAATAGCTAAATAGGCATAAAGCTAGGTTTGCGCTACTATAGACTTTAAATATTAAAGACCTAAATATACTTTTATACAATTTAAAGCATCCTTCTTATACGAAGACGTTCTTAAAGGTCACTATAAATAAGAGACGCTAGTAACGGACGTTATTAAACTAGACTCGCCTAATAGGATACCCTAAATTATTACTAAATACCCTACTATATTTGCCCTAGGAGAATAGTTTGCGGATAAGTTACTACTAGAGGTATAGGGCAATTTACTATTAGAATTACTAACTAGGGTTAGATTAGCTAGGATAATAGGTAGAGATATAAGCGTAAGGTAGAGGCATAAAGCATAAGGTAGGGTCTACTCTATCTTTTAGCTCTAGTTATACTTTAAGTATTTAATATAATAATACTTAAGGAAATTATCCTTCTTTAACGTGGAACTAATATAAAGGAAGATTAATAAGAACGAAGGCGCTATAGCTTTTATCGATAGCTACTCGGCTTAGATAATAAGCTTAATAGCCGAAGCAACCGTAAGGGTATCTACTTAATTATAAATCGGGCTATAGAGTAGGAAAAGCGCAGCGGAGCGACTTTTAGAGGGATAAGACGGCCGTCTTATACTTCGCGGGAAACGCAGCTTAAAGTAGCAATATACCCTTTCTTATTAAGGGATAAGTAGAGATATCCTAAGGGAGCGCGAATATATTAAGCGTTATTATAAATACTAAGCTCTAATATAAAAAATATATAGTAAGCTTAAGCCGCTACTAAGGGGCGCTCCGCTACTATATCCCTAAAGAGGCTTAAGCCCCTACGCGCTTCGCAATAGCTCTTCCTAGCTATAGTTACGTCGATAATAGATTACGCCGCTAGCGTATAGGCTTATATCTACGGTATACGTAAAACTAGTTAGCTCCGGAGTATATAGCGTATAGGAGCTTAGACTATTATAGGAGCCTTCTAAATAGTAGCAATTATAGTAGTAGAGGCGGAGGCGAATATCCGGTTAGTAGAGGAGAGATATACCTAAGTAGCCGTAATCGTATAGATTAGTATACGCTCTCTACTAGTAATATACCTATTAGTAAGGCTAAAGATTAGGGAGAGCCGGCGATTTATTTCGTACTTATAAAGAACGAAGGAGTTATAAGCTAGCTTAGTACCCAATTAATTAGAAGTTATTAAGCTATATACCTTAGCGCCTTAGAAAACTCGGATTAGTATAGCTTCTAGGATAAGCCTAGAGCAAGCAAAAGAGATTCTATAGTAACTACGTAGAATCCTACTCGCGACGTCCTCGTAGAGAAAAGGCCTAGTAGGCATAGGAGGTTGCATCTAGGATACGGCTATTAATAGCGCTAATAAATTTAAATTAACCTTCTTAGTTATACTCGGCGGGAGGGATAAGCAAAGCCTATACACAGCCGAACTAGAGGCGATAGCGATAGTAGTGGGATGCATGCCGAAGGGTCTACGAGGCCGAGAGCTAATAGTAATCTCGAGCAATCGACTGCGCTGCAAGCAAATAGCGAGATCAGTACAGCGATGTGGTCAGTGTTCGATCCGAGAGATCTATCGGCACGTTAGACGCTCTATGTGGAAGCCATTCCTGTATTCCAGATATCCTCAGGTGGTATGCCCTTCTCTTGGATAGCTTGTTGGAGATTTTGGAACAGCGGCTAACTAGTGTGAGGTTCTCAGATGCCTGACGCTTTAAGTGGAGCTTATCTTGGCGCTTTTTGAGGTAACCGTGGCGCTCCAGGAAACGAGAGGTCTATTTGCTGCCGATGACGAAGTTGGCCTGACCAGATCGCTCACGCAGGATATTGTTTGCTACATCAGCAACGAACTCAGGGCGTACTGCAGGATTCATATTATCAAGGCGGTCAATATAGCGACATAGCGCTGCCTCTTCTAGTCGCGATAACTTCACGTTTGTGGCTAGTCGGCCTACCTTGGGAGGACGGCCTTCGAGGCTGTAACGCAATCGACTGCGTGGAACACCGAACTCCCTGGCTATATTGGCGACTTTTGCATCAGGGACATCACCAATATACTGCATTACTTCCAGAATGCGCGCTTCCGTGTTATTTGATCCAAAACGATACGAAGTGAATGGAATAAAGCAGATTGAAGGCAGACGGTCAAAATTTTGGCTATTGCGGTGTCCCAGTTATTGCGGCGTCCAGGACCAGCTTATGAAGCTGGTGGGGAACCCTTCCAGTACTGGTAGACAACGCCATGAATGAGCGTTCTCTCCTTTTGACAGACTCACTCTCCTCTTGAATAGGAGAAACAAAACCAAGAATATCTAGTGGCCCAAGCTTCCGTTGCGTGGCACCTAGTAATCCATATTCTCGAAAACTCCTGCGTCACTCTTTTGCCATGGGTTAGTTTTCTCAATCGATCGAATCAGCCTCTCATGATGGCTTGTTCGCGGCTTGACGTCTGCACTGTACGGCTCCGGATAACTAACAACACCCGGCGTAAAGTGAACCACAGGCTCGGCATCCCGGCCGTCCTCGATCCTTTTGCTGATATTGAACACTGCCAAGGTCTGCGCAATGTTCAGATACAGCGAATTGTCCGCCAAGATACGACCCGGGCAGATCCGTCGGCCAAAGCCAAAGACGACTGATCGCGGGTCTGGCTCCGGCTCCGAGTCATCTGTGGCAATGAATCTCTCAGGCTTGAACGACATGGGATCTTTATAAACATCCGGGTCGTGAGTGAAGTGCCTGTTGCATAGACAAGCAGTTAGAAAAG
The DNA here is from genome assembly GCA_000956045.1 of Hirsutella minnesotensis 3608. Classification (NCBI taxonomy): domain Eukaryota; kingdom Fungi; phylum Ascomycota; class Sordariomycetes; order Hypocreales; family Ophiocordycipitaceae; genus Hirsutella; species Hirsutella minnesotensis. The sequence goes on from KQ030641.1 coordinate 44,289, forward strand.
CAGGCAAGTTTCATCCAAGTCCTAAGCCGGTTTGCCTCGTGATACTTGCTCAAGGCGACTCACCAGATGTTAGCCATTAGAATGGAACCCTTGGGGATGAAATATTCCCCGACAACATCGTCCTCGGTGCTCATGTGAGGAATACCCATGGGTGCCACGGGATGCCATCGAAGAACCTCCTTCAGCAAGGCTTCAACGTAGGGTAGCCTTTCACGATCTGCGACAGTCGGCAGTCGATCTTGGCCTACAACTCTGTCAATCTCCTGTTGGGCCTTTTTTTGGGCATCGGGAGAAAGTATCATGGCTAGGAAGAAGCAGGTTATCGATGACACGGTCTAAAATTGAGCCAAGTTTGATCAATTAGGGAGCTCGTCTCCAATGTGGAACAAAGATTGCTTACCGTATCAGCCCCGGCGGCATACAAAGACTGGGCTGACCATTTGTTGGTGAACCGTTGCTCCGGATCCTCGTCGCCTGCTTCAAGAAGACGTGAGAGAAACGACGTATTATCTTTACCCTGAGCCATCTGATGCTTAACAAAGGCATAAGGTTTTTCTGTCACTTCGGTAAGCGCCGCCCTCCACTCCCGAGCTGTCTTCTTAAACCCCGTTCCGGGAACCCAGCCAGGTAAATATCTTACTAAATACTAGTAAGAGGTTGCCGGAGAACGAGAATGCCCCTGAATGTTGCACCTACAGGAGGGTAGTATGTCTACCATGAACGCACCAGGGACCGCAGCGCGCACGAAATTTTCCACGGCTTCTCCCACAATCCGAATGAGGGCATCGTCTATAAAGGGTTCGGCAGTGTAGCCGTAGGCAATTTTCAATATTATAGAAGCTGCTTCCCTAAAGGGTGGTTAGCATCAATCCCGCTGATAGCTGATTACTACTTAGTAGTCCTGAGAGCAGAAGCTTATACTTCTTGACATGGTTGAGGAGACCATGCGGGTTATCCAGCATACGGAGTAGAAAGTGGCCGACTTCAGCCTCTTGTAATGCATTATATTGCCCTGCAGTTGTTTTAGAGCCCAATATGCGGCCTATGTTCTTTCGATAGATACGAAAGCGTTTGTTGTAAGGCATTAGCCCTAGCGAGTTCTCCCAACCTATCCTAAAGCAGATTGTCAATGCGGGTCCCGGTACGCAAGCTGACGAGATCTGTGCCAGGGACAGTGCGTACATCTCCCCAGCAAAAACCTGCTTTGGCCGTGAAGAATGTTTCGCGGACCGCTTTTCCAAGAGCTCGAATGCAAGAGATGCATCGTTAATGATGACTAGGGCTCGACCCGGGAACACCACGGAGCTAATCGGTCCTGATAAAGGGCAATCGGGATATATTTTGTTAGTATAAAAGACAAATCCTCAAGCCAAAGCTAATGTCAGCGGTGCCGCATAAGAGCAAACGAACCGTACATATCCTTGTGCTTCAACCAGTGATGGGCCTCGAAGATGCCAGGCCTCGGCAAGTCGAACACGTTTCCGACGAGGGGGAGGCCTTTAGGGCCGGGCGGCAGCGAACGAGCACTTCCAAATAGTCTTAGGGCAGTGCGAGCAGTCAGAAGTATAGCGAGACCAAGGCATAAAAGCAATAAGAGGGCCATTGTCCTTGAGTTGCAGGCAAGTAAAGAGCGTCTTCGCGAGTGAGAGTGCAGATTAGAGGAGGTTTAGAGATTATATGCGAAGTAGGAGACGCTAAAGCGGGCGGGGAGGGAGAGCGAATACCCGAGAGCTCCCCGATATCGGATACGATATTCAATCCTTCCCTGTATTGTTACTTTCTTTTGGCACGCAAAGGTTAAGGAAGAGACCCGTCTCTATACCTTCTCGCTCAACAAGTTCTCCTGACCCATCTACAAAATCACCGCGCCTAGGCGCCGGCAGCGGCCATGACGCCAACCTCGGGTTCGCACGCCGCCTCTACTGCCTTCGAAACAGGCAAACCACCGTCGCCCGACCCAGTGTCTCGTACAAAGCAGCTCCAGCACAATTTCCAGGCGGAGACTCGCCCGACTGACTCATCTGCCGCGGCCCAACGGCTGGCCGCATCGACAAACCCGCGCCCTGTTGGAACGCTCAATGCTGCCATCACAGAAGGAGCGCAGCTTGAAAACAATCCGAACCACGGTCCAAGAAACACTATCGAGCCTCTGCCTGCATCTATAGCCGAATTACGGCAGCTAAACTATCCCAGCCCGAGATGGCAGCTCACGACACTAAGCTCGTAGCCTTACCAACTCCTTCGAACAGACTGCTAAGCCATTCACGTCTGGTACGGAAGGCCCCATCGCACAATGGCTTCCCGGCGAATTCATGAACCTCTGGGTAAGGTGCTCCCCGACCCACAGAGGAAAGCCTACTTACAGCAGCGTTTCAGCTGGCCGCCCATCCGAAAAACCAGTTCGAGAGCTGCACGTCTTGTTTCTACGGTTGCAGCGCCTAAATCTACAGACCAGTCCGCCTGTCGTTCTATAAATAGGTCGCGCGTGGCCGCGTCCGATGCCTGGATGGCCCATCGAGTGTTCACAGGGACTGCCGCTGGAATGTATGTATATATATATTTCGCCCGGAGGGTCTCTTTTATAGAGCCTAGACGTAAAAGCTACTAATAGTTTAATATATTAATGCGAAATACCTTAAGCTCCACGAGTTAGTATACGCTATACTAACCTTACCGCTATTTTCTCTATAATAAGCCTACTTAAAGGCTATTTTTTTAAGTATTTAGCGTCCTACCTTTAGCAGCTAAAGCGTAGTCTATTAAAACCGGAAGTCGAATACCTATATATTAATATTATTAAAGGTTTATACTTTAATCGATCCTAAGTAAATTCTCGCTTCCGCCCCTTAGCTTATAAGATAATACCCTACTTATACCTTATCCCTAATAGCTCGCGCTTAATATTTTTAGCTAAACGATTTATATAGCCTACCGTACGGTATATACTTTAGCTTTACTTCTATATATTTTCTATAATAATATCCTACTTTTATATATCTACTATATATCTATAGCTTCTTATATAAAAACGCTTTATATTTAATTTTCTAATAGTAAAAATACTAAATTAGTCTTAAGTAGCGCTTAAAGACCTTAGTATAAGGGGACTTTACTATAAGATTAAACTATATACTATCTAGATATAAGGGAGTCGGCTATAAGGAATATAGGTAACCGTCCGAGAATAGAGTTATTAATAGAACTATCGAAGGAAGGAAGGAAAGAGAGTAGAAGGCTCCCTCCTAGCTAGCTAAATACCCCGCGTATAAGAGGACTAATAAGTTATACCGCCTCCTATCTATCTTTTCTAGCTATAACTAGTTATAGACTAATCTATAATATAGCCCCCTCCTCTATCTAGTAAAGGAGGCGGAGCGTAAGCTATATAGGTATATACGTTACGCTAGAAAAACCCTATAAAAACCTCCTTAGTATACTTCTAAAGAGAGTAATATATAATAGGTAACCTTTCTACTAGGTAAACTCTATTAACCTAGAGTTATAGCCCCCTCTAAAAATAAGTAGTAAGAAATATACTTATAGTAGGAAAATCCCTATTAGCTAGCGCCGCGATATTAGTCGGATCCTACTAGGCGGTAAAGCGGTATAAAGACCTTATTATCGCGCGGGTAATATAGTAATCTAATATCTAGTTTATTATATTATCGTTAGTATTATTTACTAGGGCTTAAACTTATAGCGGAGAGCGTAGCGCTTATCGCTACTATAGATACTAATTAATTTATAGCGCGCTTCTAGCGCGGCTTCGAGCTAGACTTAAATAAGGCCTATAACCCTAACTAATAGTATTTTATAAAATCTAATTCGAATTAATTATTATTGCCTTAATTAAAAACTTCTTTCCCGTTATTTTCTAAAACCGCTAGCTTACGCCTAGTAGATAAACCGGCTACCCTTACTATCGCGTTATCGCGTAGCTTAGGATAATCCCGCTTAAAGTAATCGATTTAGTTATACTAGTAGTAACGTTAGCGTCGCTATATAATAGTAGAGGAGTAAATAGTATTAATATCTACTAGCTTAGCCTTAGGTTAAGGCGATTTATTAATAAATATAGTAGTATTATTCCCTATACTAAAAACCCCGTTAAATCCCCTTAATAAAGTAGAAAATATTATATATAACTTAGGCTATACTTCTTAATTTAACCTCGCTTTTAGCCCGTTACGGAGCCCTAAAGAAAGTAAAATAGTCTTTATATAGTTAAATTAATAGTTTAGTCTAGCTTTAAAAAGGGCGTATTCTTAACGCGTAATATATATACCGAGGGACTCTACTAGTTCTTACCGTAACTTAACTAAGTAAAGACTAGCGCGTTATTTTTTATAAGATTCCCTAAGAACCTTATTAATATATACTAAAAAAGTATTAAGTTAGTTTTAAAATATAATCGCTTTAGAAATATAAAGAAGGAATATTTACTAGAAAGAGCTAAGTCGCAAGTAAACGTAGTAAAATTAAGTAAAAAACTCTTTAATTACGTATCCGTCTACTATAAATTTTACTCGTATTAATACTATCTATATATTTAAATTAGCGCGTAATATAAGTAGCTTAGGTATAAGTAAAATTTATTAGTATTCTATAATAATCTTACTCCCGCGTATAGTTCGGGCGCGAGAGGAGTTCTATTAAATATAAGGGAGTTAGCTATAAGGAATATAGGTAACCGTCCGAGAATAGAGTTATTAATAAACTATCGAAGGAAGAAAGGAAAGAGAGTAAAAAGCTCCCTCCTAGCTAGCTAAATACCCCGCGTATAGGAGGACCGATAAGCTATACCGCCTCCTACCTATCTCTTCTAGCTACGACTAGTTATAGACTAATCTATAATACTAGAAGTCTTTATATACTACTTTATTTAGTAATATAAATTACTATTAACCTATATACTTTAACTTTTTTTTTATTACCAAGCTAAGATATCTTTATAATTATAATATTATAAAGGACTAGCCTTAGTACGTCTATATATAAGCGTTAATAATAGTATTAATAACTATGTAGGAAGGAGGAACCTGTGCGCGGGTTCCCGTCACGTGACACCGTTGCGTAAACCCGAGCTTATAGCTCGAGTCTATAACAAATATTATTCTTAGCTCTAAGTACTTTAGCTACGCCTAGTAAAATATTACCTTTAGTATTTAGTATTATAATACGTTTAGCGTTATCGACTTTAATAGGGTAAAGTTAATCTTTTAGTACTTTTTATCCTTAAGCTATTATCTCCTACGCTACTTTCTTAACTTACTTTAACTTAGCTTTATCTCTATATAAAATTTTAATCCGCTTAGGGTTTTAAGATCTTTTATAACTGCTATATATTTCTAAGTCTCCTAACTTTAGCTTTTTCTTATATTACATTTAATAGCCTTTTAGATACTCCTAGTTTACGCTTAGCTCTTATTCGCCTTTTTAACTCGTAAAGTATTTACTATATAGTAGAGACTATCGCTAATAGCTATTCGTACTAGTTATACTACTAATATATTACCCTAGTTTATTATCTAAACCCTTAGCGAGAACCCTATAGCGCTTAAATATAATATCTACGGACTACTCTATAGAGATAACGCGGGCGTAGTTAAGGTCTCTAGCTATACTTAAATATAACAAAGTTTATCTCTTATTTTCTTTTCTTACTAATCTAATTCTTAGATTATCTACTACTACCCGGAGATAATCTTATTTTATATAACGATTGCTTAGCGAAGCCTCTCGATTTTATAACATAACTTACTTAAAAGGTCTAGGGCTTTCTAAAGTATAGCTCGGCCTTCGTTCGTGCTATTACTACCGCTAGCGAGTCTTCGTCGCCCGGTCGTTTTATTAGTTACGATATTACCTAAGGCTACGCGTATCGTAAGCCTAGTCGTTTGCTTTATCTTATCCGCTAGATTATCGAGTTATAGCGTAGCCTCTCGGATCTTACTACTTAGCCTTACAACGGGTATCGATTTTTTCGTAGGCGTTAGTATAGGCGATACGCTTTGCCCTACTATAATTACGGCCTTAGCCGGTTCCTCTATAATAAGGCCCCTTAGTCTCTAGCTATTATTCGATAGATTAATTTTTCTTCCGAGCTCGGGGATAAGCCTTTGCGCTAACTGGTTAGTCTCCGCTAGGATGCGCTATATATTATGCTAACTTTTGCGACGATGTAGGTCCGGATTGCATACTATTTGTATTTTCGGACTAGGGCATCGGCTTCGGGCCCGACGAAGACGCGGAGGTCTTCTTTTAGTAGAGTTAGAACCGGTGATATGTGGGGCCTGATATAAGTAGCGAACTCCACACACGCTACATACGTGATACCGAAGCTATAGAGATAGTAGATTAGGGCGCGGTAGGGACTTTTCGGCCTTAGCAATAGTTTTACATTCCTTATAGGTAATCTAAGATGAGTATACATACCCTCTCGGTTGTGTGCCCGAGCTATTGACCTTTTTATGCCAAACTTCCGCACTTCTAGCTAAGTCGACTTCGTACGTTAGCTCCGAGTTGTATATATACGTTAGTCTAGTGTTGCTACGTGATAATGAAATAGTATGCGGCGGTGTAAAAAAGGTAAATTTAATATCTATTCCGCGCAATACTATATATAACTATCTAAATGTTTTGCGGTATGTATCGTACGATATTGACTTATTATAACAGTAACGATAAGTTCCTTCCCTATACCGAAACGTTATCGTTAGAGAACTAACTTTCTTTCTATCTATCTAAAACGTTACTTCTCCCTATTAGTAGTCTTGTTAGTCGTTATATTCCTTAGTGCTAGGGTAGACCTTGCCTTTCCTTTGAGAGCTAGACGTCGCGATAGTAATGCCCTCTGAGTTATCCGGCTTTATTACCCCTACTCGGTCTCTCTTATCCGTTTCCTATACTCGGTCGTCCTACGGCGCTAGTGCGAACTCGTGGATAACTTCTAGGCGCTTAGTGTTATATAGTTATGTGAGTGCATGGGTCTAAGGTAGGTAGAGAGACTTAGTAGTTATATTACGCTAACGCTAGCAAAACGGTAGGTAAAACCGTTGCCTTTTATCTATATATCTAGCCTACTCTATACCTATTTTAGTACTACTAAATATAGCTAAATAAATATAGTAATTATAATTAATACTCCGGATCCGGCTAGCCGCTTCCGTTAGCGTTTTGCTAATATTAGCTAAGGTTATAAAGTCGCGAGACTTCGGGCTAATTAATCCGTTAGATCCTACCTTATAATATACCCCCCTAGGGCTAGCTATCCCTTCGCGATAGTTACCCTATACTTTTAATTACTAAGTTAAGATTCTTATCCTATAAGGGTTAATCTATAAGGACTATAAGGTATTAAATATTAAAATCTCCTACTATTAAATAACTAATAACGTATAGAAGCTTATACGGTTTAGCTAAATAGTTATAGGTATATACCGTAATGCGAGACTAGATAGGCCTGCCCTCCTTCAGTAAGTCTTCCTACTAAGGTTTTCCCTATTCCCCTATTATAAGTATATACTATACTAATTATATATATACTCGGATATACTTAGTCTTACCTAGTAAGGGAGGCTTAAAATACGTAAAATCCGACTTCTTATGCCTTTCCCTGCTTACATAAGCATATATAAAATATATACTATATCTAGTAGTATAGGGTAGGAAATTACCTATCTAAAGGCATATCTTTGCTTACTAATCGGATAAGAATTGGGCAAGCTGCTAAGCTAAGAAATTCGTGGAACCTGAAGGAAGAGTATTACAAATCCAAGTTTGCCACCCGGAATCTTCCAGCAACTCGCCACCTTCTATTACAAATAACTTTACAACCAAGCTACCGATCTAGGCAACAAGAGTATGACGTTATAGGCTATTTTTGGCGCTATAATATGGGCCTACTTATGGGTTGATTTGTCACCCCCTTCCTGTCGGTTTGTCTATAAAAGGCGGACGCTTCTCCCAGGATTCCACAGATAGAAACAAGCAATTTAATCATACTTTTCTCCCCTAATACTTATCTAGCCACTACATACCCTATATCACAATAATCCTCGGATTTCCCTCTATCTTATAATCCACCTACTCCACACTATACCTTCCGCTGTGACCTGTTTTAACACCTATTAACCGTATAGCTCGCGAATTAACCTCCTAAATTAAACCGAAATAAAAAACTAAACTTAAGTAATCGACCGAAGAAAAAAAAAAAGAAGAAGAAGTATAATAATATAGTAGTAATAATACTAATAATAACTTCTAAGACTTATATCTCGTAGGCTTCTAGGGTATTAAGATTTAACCGTTAGGCGTTCCTTAGGTATAGTTATTATATAGTAATTCTAAATTATAGTATATATAACCTTAGTGCCTAGGTTTTATTAAATCTAGCTAGGGGGTAAGGGTAGCCTAGCTCTTATAGTATAGTAACTACTTAAATTCCTAAAGATTAATTTTTTTTTACTTATTAAGATAGTTAATTAATATTACTTTTATTACTTAGTTACCTTTAGAGTACGATACCTTCGTTATACTTAGCTCTTAAGATATATTAAAATCTTTTAAAGAGAGCTCGTAGGCTACTAGTAAGCGCGAAATACCCTTCCTAATTAAGATAAAAGGGCTTAAAGGTTATAAGTTTAACTCGTGTATATATAGCTTATTTTTTAGCTTTTCTATTATTAATTAAATATATAATTAAAAGGTATTATAGCTTATTATTATAATAAGGATAATTAAAGTAAAATAGCTACCTTTATAGCCTATTTACTATATAGGCTAGTTAAGCGCCTATAGCTAGTCATAAAAGCTAGTCTATAAAGCTTTTATAATACTCTTCTAGCTTAAAGCTAGCTAGGCTTATTTAGCGCTAAAAGTTAGCGAATTTCTCTCCTTATAGTAGCTTTATAAGGCTATTTATAACTATCTCTATAGTTTTAATCTAATTAATAGAGATCTTACTACTTTATACCTCTTAATAAAGCTAATAATAATAAATATCGACGTAACGAAGCTTCGTAACGAGCTTAACTTACTCCTTTATAAGTAGCCCGATTATCTATATATTATTATATTAAAGTATAATAAGCTTATCTAAGCGAAATTCGAGGCTCTTATATAGGTAATTAAAGGTAATAAGCTCTTTTACTACCTATAAGAGGGCTAGTAGCTCTACCTCTATTAATAAAGTTATAACTATATCCTACTTTCCTAATTTATATATAATAATACCGCGAAAGAGCTTAAAGGTATAGCCATATATACTCTTCCTATCGCTATAGTTAGTAAAGGAGGTATCTAATATAGCTTCTATTATATAATTATTACTATTATGAATTATAGCTAGATCCTTATAATAATATAAGAGATTAATAATAGTATTAGCTATAGAGATATACTAAGGGCTTAGGTTTTAAAGGAACTATAATAACTTCGTAATAGCGTAGGCTATATTAGCTTTTATAACTATAGTAGTATATCCTAGGGATTTAATTAGCGCTTAATAGTATTTCTTTTCTTAAGTTATAGCCTCCTAATTATATAGTTTTAATAGATTAAGGGGTAATAGCTACTTAAGTAGTCTTAATACCTCTATATAATTAAATTTTAAAGTAATCTTCTCGATATATAACTATTATAATAGCTATAGCTTCTTCTAATCCCTATCTCTTAGATATTAATACCTAGGAACTAGGTAAGCTCTCCTAATACTTTTACTATATAGGCTTTTATAAGGTTATTATAGAAGATTTTATACTCTTTATAGTACTACTTATAGTATAGTATAACGAGGTTATTAATATAGAAGAAGATAATTAGCTTATTATTATATATAATATATAGATTTTCTAAGACTAACTTAAAGCCTTAAGCTATAAGATATTATATAAGCTCTTTATACTAAAGAAGGGGTAAGCGGTAAAGCCTATAAAGAGCTTTTTTTAGTCTTTATATCTTATCCTTTTTATAGAAGCTATTAGGGGTTAAGTAATAGACTTCCTTATCGAGATTTATATTAAGAAATACGTTAACAAAGTTATATTAATAAGTATTAAGGTCGAAATAAGCGGTAATAGCTATAAAGAGGCGAAAAGTCTTAGCTATAAGTATATACGTAGCTAGAGGTATATCTATATAAGCTTATAAATCTCCCCTAACTACGATTCGTACTTTATATTATATAATAAAGCCTCTCTTATCTATCTTATAAGTAAATACTTATATTAGCTATATAGGGTTAAGTATATTATTACGGTTAATAAGATTATATATTCCTTAGTCTATAAGCTTCTTTAGCTCTTTCTTTATTACCTCTATCTATAGCTCCTTATCTAGCCTACTTCTTAGCTCTCTATACGACTTAGGCAATAGTAGAGCTATATCGCGATACGGCTTTAATATTATAAATAAATTAATAGTAAATATAGCTCCGTTAAAGTTATCTTCGTCTAGCTTATAGATAGACTTAAGAGGAAGAGTCTTAAGAGGAGGGGTTAAATAGTCTTAATAGTCGCGATCTTAATCTTAGGTTAGAGCCTAAAGGTCTCCTTCTTTATCTATAAAAAGCTCCTCTTTTACTAAATCTTATTCTTTTTCTTACTTAGTAAGAGGATAAGCGCGCTCGTAATAACTTAAGTATTAGGGATTTTAATAATTAATATTATCTTCTTAATTTTATAGCATAACGAAGAAGGAATCCGTAAATAATTATTATATAGTCTCTAGGGTATCTATATTTTTAAGATAATTTCCTTTAATTTACTCTATCTATTCGATCTAATCTATTACCTCTTTTATCTATATAATAAGCTCTCTAGCGCATTATTCTTTGCCGTAAAAGAGTTTCTTATTAAAGAGTATTAAAGCAGGTCACAGTGGAAGGTATGTTGAAGGGCAGGAAAATAGCCTATTTGGGTAGGCTATTATGAGCTAATTGGAAGTGTGTAAAATAGAGGGAAAAATCACGATCAGAATAGTAGTCTTCACGTATGAATTAGTCAAAAGATAAGTAAGTTATTAAGATATCTATGTTAATAATCTATCTAAACTATCTAGGGAGAAGCGTCTATATTTATAGCTAAATATCTTAGGAACTAGGCTACTTATAGGTCCTAGAGGACCGGTATATAAAAGCGCCTAAAAAGTAAGTTCTAGCTATATTATTAGTTTATTTTTCAGTATCTCTATTTCCGAGATATTTAACTTAACGTCGTTAAGGTTCGCGCGGAAGTAGTCTATGCGGTCTAACTATATAACTATTCTACTCGTATTACTTAACCTAGAAGATGCCGCTACTTGCTATAATTTAGCCGTATATTTCCTAAATAGGAAATAATATATAGAGTATAGAGTAAAGGACGCTAATTTTCCCTAGATATTTTAGAACCCTAATATATAGCCCTAACCCTAGTATATCTAGGTTTATAGGTTAAAAGTCCGTATTTTAGGTTATTATATAGCTAAGAGGACCGAGAAAAATACATATCTATAGAGAAGCTTTTTAAGAGAAGCCTTTTATAGGAAATTTATAGTATGCTTATATAAGCATATATCTTAACAAAGAGAATATATAAGGTATTAAAGAAGGTATTCCTCTTTAAAAAAGGGACCTAGATTATAGCTTATATAGATAATACGTATCTAGATAGATATTTAATATAGGCTAATAGAGAGAGCTTTTCTACTTTTCCTCTTAGCTTCTCTCTTGTTATTAAATAGGCTTTATAGCTAAAAGTACGGATATACCTCTTATTAGGCCTATAGTTTTATAATAAGGTCTTCTAGTCCGGGTTATTATCTCTTAGCTATATATAGAGGTATTCCTAAGGGGATCTCTATACTCGAGACTTAACTTCCGTTCTATTACGTAGATAGATTACTAATTCTACTACTAATAGCTATATATCTACGGGAAATCCGGATTAGGCGATTAAAAGCTTAATCTTCTATATTAATACCCCCCTAAATCGCTCTATATAACCGTTTTAATACGGGTAATTTAGAGAAGATAGTCTAATCTCTATACCTTTATCTTAAAGGTAGTTTATAAATTCCTTAGTAATATTAGTATTAATATCTAATAATAGGGTAGCTATCTTCGTACTATATTTAGTACTTAGATGCTCTATAAAGTATTATTAGATTTATATAAGCTTAGTCTTCTCGATAAGCTAGAAAGAGTACCTTATTCTTATATATATATAAGTAAAGAGGGTAAGATAATTACTACTATTAAAAGCGGCTCTAAGCTAGAAGAGATTAAAGCTAATAACTACGTATAGTCTCTTTAGGAATAGATTAGTTAGAACCCTTAACTTAGCCTTCTTAATCTTAATAGTAGTATAGATCTCGTAATCTAGCATTAGGATTCTACTAAACTTAACGCTTAGGCTCTAACCGAGGCGTTCTATCGTTACCTTGCCTAAATAGCCTATTTTAGCGTACTATAGGGCTTCCGGCGTTAAAGTAACCGCGCGAGGGTATCTTAATCCCTATTAGTACGGTATAGTCTTAGTTAAGGCTATTATAAAGACTATTAGTAAGTAGTCTTTAGGCTTATAGATAATATAGGGCTAATTAAGCTAGTATATTATCTAAAGGATAACCTACTTAAAGCGTTAGTTATATAATTCTCCTATAACGTTATTCTAAATTATCCCCTTATCTATAAAGAGTTTAAGAGAGACTATATTAGTATAGAAATTTAGAAGATATATAGTATTAGATAGGGTTAGCTTATAGCTAGTCTCTATAATTAGCTTAACTATACTTATTA
>KQ030642.1:0-56923 GCA_000956045.1 Hirsutella minnesotensis 3608
AGCAGTGCATTGCCAAGCGTTACACTGCACTGGCAGTGTGCTGACTAAGCAATGCAAACTGCGGTGTGCACTAATAGTGCGCTAAACGGTCTGCACTATTAGGAGCCCTGATGGAAATTGCACGAATCTTATGCATTCTCGTAATCACTACCATGTACGGAGGTTGGGCACTAAAGTATTCAGACCAGCTTAGGTCACTCGGATTACATAACACCGTGCAGCACAATACAGTATTGTATCCACATGCCCTGCCTAATTAGGCAATTCGTCCTCTTTAACGTCTTGCCAACCTTCCTCAGCGCCTTCTTCCACAGCTTCTATAAGAGCTTCCAGGCCAGGCAGAATCGGATTCGATTGGCTCAAAAGAAACTCAATCTCATCATATAGCTCTTCCCTTTGCTGGTTGGTTAGATCAGGCGGATCGCTGCCTTCTTCATATAGATTATTTCCATATAAATAGAGCCCCCATTGGATGTTGCCGGGTATTCTTTCCACAAGCCGTTGTAGCTTCTCTTGCGGGAACAATGCCCAAGCTTTCTTCCACGTATTAATAAGCGTTGCCCTTGACGTAATCTTCTTCTTTGATGTGATGCATTTGAGCATGAACCATGCAAGCTCAATTGGTGATAGGTCCGGCGAATTAGGTGGCCAATTGACCGTTTTAAACCCCTTTTGATGCCAAAGCTCTCTATTGCGCCGTTGTGCATGTGAAGCCGTCCCTCCATACAAATTACTAGGGAAAGAGCTTTTCAAGCTGTAGAGTGAAGAAACGGTGCGAAAACCGGGGAATCGCCCGACCTTCCAGACAATATACGTCCAAGTTCGGTAATTCACAGGTGGCCCTCCATAGACATATATAATATACTTTGACATATATAATGCCTAACTCAGGGTCTTGGCTCTGTATGAAGGATTAACTATTCTTGAATTTTCGTCTTTTGCTTTGTCCGCCATCATGAGCATCTTCCATACCGATCCTATCCTAGTTCACCTCCGAGAGGAAGCCAACAATCGGGATGAATGGGCTTCAACCCGGTTGTTCTCACGATACTTTACTCGACATATCTTCTCCGAAATTGAATGGATTCATGGCACCGAGGTGCCTCCCAGAGAGCACCATTCCCAATTGCGGATGGACATTGCTGTCCAACACTTTGAGACTGGCCAGAGAACGTTGATGTTTCGATTGATTGGACAGGCAAAGAAGGGCCGCGCTACTCCAGCTAAGATTGTCGAGGTTGAAGTTCAGGCCTACCAACTTTGTCAAGCGTACATGATGGACAAGAACATACAATCGGTCTGGGCAATAACCTATTTTGGTTCCAAGGCTCGCTTATGGGCATGTGAGCTCAAAGGTTCCGGCTGGCTCGATCCATTTTACCCTCTTGAAGGCGCACATGGTGAAAGAGATGCCTACAGGGACATCTTTGAGTTCGAGTCCGAGTTTCTCTGGGCATTTCAGAAGATCAAGGCCATATCCGTACCGGACCCTGACAATTTCGACGAGATCTACGCCGGGGAAGAGAGCTCCACGACCACACAAGCCCTCTCTGGCTCATTCTACACTCAAAATTCCACTGAGGCTTACGATCTCGCTGAACCTTCAGTTCAGGCTCATGATTCCTTGATGGACGTTGATCCGGAGCCAACTTCCACTTTGGCCCGCATAGTCAACGGAAGTGAATATGACTCTGTGCAAGTTTCCAAGGTCGCAAACGGTTGGACTACCTGTAAACTTAAAAACGGCACCAAGGTGGAAGTCCGCTGCAGCAAGTGGGACAAGGCGATAATCATCAACAGAGATGGTAGCAGGAACACGGGATATGTCGCGGAAACGACGAATAACAAGTATCGTACATGGGATGATCCGGTCGGTAAGGGCAAGGGGAAAAGCCGAAAATGAGCTCAGTATTTTCCACTAACATGCTCCAATTTGGTTGCCTCGTCATCACACCAAAAATGCAAAACACCACTCATCTCACAACAAGTCCACCAAGGCACATCGTGGTCGTGAACCTGCCCAATGGTACTGCATAACACATTGATCCCCCGCACCTCTTTATTCCCGTGAAGTCGCTGGCATGTAGCAGTGGCAAAACAAAGGTGGGTAGGTATTTCGTATTCTCGGGCTGGCTCGATACCCAGCCTGCATTGTCCGAGGCTCCGCCGCAACCCGTCCTCGTACTGGATCACAATACCTCTGCAGATCGCTGTCCCTGGAACGTAGAAGATTTGGAGTTTAGAAGCGCGCTCGAGCGGAGCCGATGACAAGGAGGAGCTTATCGAGGCCAGTGGCAGTCTTTCTTGGAAAAGATTTATGTTATGCAATCGGTGGCGTTCATCTTCGGAGTAAGCGCCGACGAATGAAATAGGGAGGCCATCTGGCCTATCATGTATGAGCATCAGGGGCTGCTCGATCACTGAGAAGCTCGTTCTCGTTCTATGGCGCCCAATGAGGAGTTCTTCGGTACGTTCCGTGCTTAGCTGCTACCTGTTAGACGGGCAATTTCCTTAATGTATATCTCCTTACGTCTTACCAAGAGACTTTGTCTGCTAACGTTGCCGGCTCGCTTTGATACGTGGCTGAACCCAAACTTTGTGATCTGGCCGTCAATGGGAACGTAGACCCAGGAAACCATTCTTTGTCGGGCAATTGGGAGCGCCTCGAAAGTAGCCTGGGCGAATGGACGGTTGCTCGTATGGACATGCACGGCATACGTTGAGGCTCCTGACATGAAGAAAGTGATGCCTGTACACCCGCGGAGCTGTACTGTACCAAGATGGCAAGGTGAAAGCGGATGAGACAGGTTGTCGAAGCAGCGTTCCAGAGTAGGTGGACAAGGAATATCCCAAATGTAGAATGCATTTGCTTCTCCCGCGGGAAGTTGCAAACGAGCCAGGTCATGCTAAGAATGATAAGTGAAAAGCCGTTTGCCGAATCTACCGGATTGACGAACCTCGAACTCTACAAGCACGCCATAGAAGCGCTCAACGGATTCAACAATAAATGCGTTGAAGTCAGAACCAGAGCTACTTTTCGACGGGCGCATGCTCAATCTCTCAATGCGTCGAAGGCCTCGAGAGTCGAATGTAAGACGGATAATGGGGCTGCCGGAGGAGTTGCTGTATTTCAGCCCACAGCCGCGAGCCCACGAGTTGATCTTGATGAGAGGTATGGCCGATCGCTTATGTTGCCTAGAAGCTGCCATTTCAGCGCGAAGGTCCGAGACAGCAGTAAAAACCCACAGAGGGCTTGGTGCGCAGAATTCCCAGATCATCGCCTTAAGTTCTGGAGGAAGCAAGAGCATTCGGGGTAGTTCGTCCAGTATCCCATGAGAATCCCGATAGCCCACAGCGGGTTCCACATCGAGAGGCAGAGCACCTTGCCAAGGGCTCCTCCACGTGGCTGCAAGCCATAACCAACGTAGCTTGGGCCGTTTCTCCTCCTTGCAATCAGAGAAGAAGAGCTTCAGACATTGCGCGTGAACTGTGGCACAGTCCGGAGACGAACGGCAATGTCTACATTCGGGTATGCGGCAGAACACCCATGGATGATTGTGCTGATTCTCGCAATAACCAGATTCAGGGAACTTCGCTTTTCCAAACGCGCCTTGGCAAACTATAGCAGCAGCGTCAATCGTGATCGTGCCAGATCTGAGGGCAACAGGTTTCTCACAAGCATAAAAAAGGTCCCCGGGGTCGAAGCGAAAGCCACATGCTCCACATCGGGAGTGGACACGTACGTGATGGTTTTCGGTCATGCTTTGATGTCGCGGAGGTGACTGACCGGCTTCAATGAATAAAAATAAGGGGATGCTTACGAGATCCCCGCTAGACCTGGTGAAATTTTTGATAGTTGGGGGGTGGCTCACAGGTAATAAGGCGGATGAGGCAGCTGCCATGGGATGGCCGAAGTTGCCCTGTGTGAAGGAAGATTATGCATGTCTCACTTGTGAAAATGTACAACTAGCCAAAGTGAGAGCGTTCCTTACGAGGCTCTTTCTTTCCCCTTTCTCTCCTTGTAGACAATCACTTTGTCCAAGCCGCACTCGACCTCGTTCGTGCCTTGTACCGTCACGCACTGCAGAGAATTTACTTGGATAAATTTACCCGCTGGCTAGGCCCTCGGCGGGTCGCCTTAGGGGTAGCTTAGGGGGCCAACTACAGTGGGGTTCCAAAAGTCTGAGCTTCAATGGAGCGGACTCCAATATCATCAAGTGGATGTCACAGGTCCGGGTTTGGGTCAGCGGATTACCCCGCATTCACCCGCAGATTACCGCCGATTACGCGCTGCCCTTGACATCACCTCTACCGGGCTGATGTCAACTTCGGGGTGCCGTGAAGAGCGGGACGAGCGACCGAGGGCGAAGGAAAATGCAATATCGATTGAGGCTGCATGGTGAATTACGAGTCTCGGTCGAGGTTTAGTCGGCCGACCGTGACGCTGTCGTGGTTTGAAGCTCGAGGCGCCGAAACCGAGTGCGACCGTTAGCGATGTACTTGTCCCGTCCCACTGTCGCTACATGAAGCGACGCAGCCTCCTGTTCGCCCGAATCATCCTCGCCAGCGCGTTTCAATAGATATGGCGAATCCCATCGCCTGATTCTAGGTAAGACTCGGATCATCGTCGCCATCCACATCTAGAGATGCAAGCATCAATTGATAATTGATAGTAGATCGTTCTCTCGTTCTTTCCAGTCCGCGGGTGTGGACAACACGTAACCACGTTCACCTCCACTATCCTGTGTGCTTCCCGCGACCGTAGCCCTGAGCGTCCCCAAGCGCCAGAGTCATCGGCTCATTTCTTCTACTTCCCCGGATTGCTTTAAACAGCTCATCCAGCGAGCTGTAGCCCCATTTCTCGTCCATTTTCCGCGCCACCACCTCCTCTCCCAGGCCATCCTTCTGCGCCCGCCCGCGAACCTCATTGACGATGGTCTTGCGCGTAGAAAAGTAATTTTTCTCATCCAAGAGCCGCCAGCGTGTGCCCCAATCGCGCTCCAGGGAATCCACTGACGGCATGTCACCCCAGCCCTGCCGCCACAAACGCAACAGACTCTGTGCAGAGTCGATGGAACGGGGTAGCCTAAGCTCGGAGGCTGACCTCGACCAGTCACCATGCAGCCCGCTTCGTCCGTTGGATTTTCCCTCTCTTCCCGCAAGTGCTCCTGTCGCTCTTGTTGAAGTCATCTTGCGGCCTCGCCACTGACTGACCACCCGCCGCGAACTTGATCGCCTCACCCGCGGCGTGGCGCCTCCCTTGGCGCGCACTCGACACTTGCGTCTGTTGAGCTGCAGTCCCTCGACCGGGACTGAAGGTGACGGAGCAGGTCGTCTGCGCGAAGTCCTCCAACTTCACGGACAGGTCTCGAGCGACCCTCAAGAGGTTCACGTGCCTTCTTTCTGCCAATTGCTCGGCTGTGACCTGTTGGGTGAGAACAATGCGGAGCTTCTCGACCACCACCGGCATCGCCTTCTGTATCACGGTGGCATGACTGTCCTCGTGTGCACTCGCGCACGTGTTCCGGACTTTACCGGCAAACGCTGCGAATACGGGACAAGCAAATACTGGATCTTGGAAGAGCGGATGGTCGGGGTAAGATTCCCGAAGGAAGACAGCGTCCTGCAAGAGCACCTCCCGGAGCCATTCCATGAGCTCCAGGAAAGCCCCCGCGGCCATGTTCTGCTCCACCCCAAAGTCCGACAGAGGACTGCTGTGCGCCTCCTTCCACTTGTCAAGTTGAGGCCAGACCTGCACGAGAAGCACGACTGGCGGCCTGACGGCGGCCCGGGGGACCAAGTATGACCCAGACCACTCCGGGTCAAAATCGGCCACGGCTCTCATGAACTCGAAAGGCAGGGAAGTCAGGTAACATCGGGTCATCTGCTCGCCGTTGTTCCAGCGGCCGGCTCGGCGAATCTGTACGATCCTGTCAGTTCTGGTCGGGGCACCTCGCCGCGAGAGCGACGACCTACCTGTCCTTCATCCACACCGGCAATGTCGGCGTTCTGCGTCGCGGCCACTCTGGGCGCATGGCTGACCTTGGAGACCTTGATGCCCGCCTTCCGGTAGAACCAGGACGTCCGTTCCCTGGCAGTCTGACTCGATAGCTGCGCTGCAAGTCCCGTCAATGAGCAAGGGTCAATAGACCACTGGTGGGGTCAGGAAAGCCGGTGCCTGCCACTGCACTCACCTTGAGGCTCCTCCGCCGATCGGCGTAGTACCTTCGTGTCATACCAATCTTCGCTTCTTTGGAAGATGGGAAACTTTTCTGTCCTCTCCACTTGCCATCGCCAAAAGAACCAGAAGGCAAGAGCACCGACGAGACAGGACCGAGGGTCTCGATGCCGCAACGCGGAGCCATATTCCATGCGGCCATGCTGATTGGTCTTCCCGCAGTTCATCACCACGACCAGCGCTTTCGTAATGGCGGTTCCTGCCATGTCTGTCGATCCTGAGCGAACATTCAGCGTCACAAAGCTGACTCTGACTTCTCAAAGGCAGAGCCTGAGTCCAGAAGTCACGGAAGAGATACAGTGTTTGCGCAATTGGTTGGCCCATGGAGCGATTAACGTTGGGGAAGTCGTCAGCCTTGGTAACGAAATGAAAGCCTTTCGATGATAAGGGGGCATGTTAGTATCTCTGCTTATGAGCCCACCACGGAAATCAAGTATATCAAGTATATCAATTCAATTCAATTTAATCTTATCAAGTTGACAGGCGATTTCATTTCAAGTAATCAAATTACACCCTCAAACTTGACTTACTTGAATCGAAGTCAGCGCTGTTGCGCAAAGACCAAGTATTGAGAGATAGAGGCCTAGACCAGTGAACTTACTGCGACTAGGAAATCTTGTCCAGAGCCTCGTTGAAGGCAGCTATGATGGGTTGATAAATTTTGCATGGCTCTCCAACAGGGGTCCCGAAATGAAGTCTAGCTGTGTCTCCAAATAATATCGATCTGATCCGAAGACACAGCGGCTTGACGACGTCGAAAGCCTCGGGGAACTCTTTCGTGATCCTGTCGAGACTGTTCACTGTCATATGACCCTCTTTCGCGTCGGCGATATCTTGAAAGCTTCCAATCTCCCACTTTCGCAAGAGACTACTCTTTGGCGGGTGACCTTCGCGACTCAGCCTGGGCTTGGACCACGACTCGCGCGCACACATCCAAAGAAGGACGTAGAAGAAGGATTCCAAGTCATGACGATAGGTGTGGTCGGCTTGACGCAGCACCTCTACGGCCATGAACTGCATTGTACCGGTACGATGCCGCGCTCCGCTTGGGCCAGTGTCTGCCACTTTCGCAAGATCCAGGTCAATCAGCATGCCTTTATAGCCGTCCGCCATCTCAGGCTTTGTGATGATGATGTTATTGGATGAAATGTCGCGATGCAGGATATTGCCTCTGACATAGAGAGACTGGTGAGCCCTGATGGCATCCCGCATGGCTTCTAGCAGCTCCTTGATCGATCCAAAGTCGCTAATGACTCGACCAGCCGGCGAAACAACAAGGCACACGTATATCCTATTGTCCCACAGATCATCGCCGGCCGAGTACAAACTTGGCTTTCTCTTCTTTGTCAACTGTTGGCTGACTGTCTGCACTCGGCTGGATTTGATTCTGTTGGACCGCCGCCTCTTAGGTTCGGACGTTTCATCGGAGGCAACATCCGACGACGATTTGCGCTTTTGATTGGAAGAGTTCGAGCTTGCCGTGGCCGATGACGATTCGTCGAGAAGGACAGCGTCGTTCCGAAACCGGTGACGATCTGCAAATACCAAACCTTTCCGTAAGTCCGCGATTGTAGTGATTCGACGATGCGCCACAGCTTTGGCTACTCCTTTGACGCCTCGTTCTTCTGCCAACTTGAGCTGCTTAAACTCCAACTCACGCTTATCCGATGCCCAAGAGAACTTCGCAACATGCTTGCTGCGTGTCATGAAGCACGTTGTACCTCGACAAACGACAGCCTTTTGCCTGACCATCGGATTCGTTAGCTGGATCGTGGATTCGCCGCCGTTCGCGTCGTCTAGCGTGATGTAGCGAGAAACACCCTTGCGTTCGATGAACGTATCGGAGCCGATCGCATCGCCATCCATGGTCGCATACCCGACTAGTCCGCGCGCGAACTTATCCGGCTCTTTGTGGATGTCGAATGGCCCCGAGCTGTACGGTCCAGATCGGTCAAAGACCCAAAGTTCCATAATGGATGCACAGAGAGTGAAGGCGTGAACGAAACGACGCGTAGGCTGATCGGCGAACACGCTGCGCACGTGGCGTGTGAGTTGAAGAAGATCGGCCTTGAATCTGCCCGTCTCGTGTGACTTCTTTTGCTCCCCAACGACCAGAACGTCCTTGTATCGAAAGGTCTTGTCGTCTTTATTCGTTGCCTGCTGAAAGAACAAGTCCATCTGTCCTTTCCGTTCCTCGAATTGGTTGGCAGTCTTCGTAGTGTAGAGCTTTTGACGCGCATCGACCAAGTAGTCTCTCTCCAATGTTCGAAGCCACTCCCAGACAGGTTGCTCATGCGAAGGGTTCGGAAAATCTGTCCATCTCGTTCCGTCGTGTGCTGTCATCAGTGCTCGTAGCATCGCCCTCTGGTCATTGCGCCAGCGCTTCGAGTCGAAGAACTTGTCCCAAAACCCGCCCACATTGCGGAAGGTACAGTCTCTTATCTCGAAAAATAGCTCCCCTTCGACAACGTCGCGCGTTTCGCTGTCGCCCAAGCGACTCGAGCTGGGCTTGACCGGCGTTCCTTTGAAAGTCGGTGCGATGCTGGACGGAGGAGTGAGGGCATCAAGGGATTCTATGATCGTGAAGACTGCTTCCCAGATGTCAATGTCGGGAGCTCTGGCAATGACGCGACGAACGAGAGGGAGAAACAGTTCAGGTTTTCCTCCGCCCCCTCGAATATGCTTCAATATGGAGAGTAGTCGTACTGCCACGCTCCCGTTTCCGTCTGTTGACGGAAAGCTGAAAGCGGCGGGAGAGGCGACTAAAGCACCCAAAAGGCTTGCAATATCTTCCTGTCGCAGGTTGTCGACCTCGTTGCAGTCCCGTAGCTTTTCTCGAATGTGATCCAGCGTATCGTTGAACGGACGGTTTGATATGACCTCAAGCTGTTGCTCTGTAAGAGTCATTGTGTGGTGGTATAGAGTTTGTGGACGGAAATGAAGCGGGAGATGTAAACAGAAGTCGAAAGACGCGATTGATCACGTGCGTGTCGCGTGGTGCCCGTGCTAAGCCCCTTTTTATCTTGGGTTGTAATATTCGTGTCATGCCCCACATTTCTTTGCCGTTTCACATCACCAGCAAAGCCATGGACTACTACTCGTGCCCGCCCCACTTTTCTGGATTCCGGCAAGCCTTCACCAGCCAAGCTGGTGCTGACGGGCCACGTAACCAGACTGGCCACATAACCACTTTTTCAAACCCTCCACCTTGTAGCCCCAACCACATCACCAAAATGTATCGTAAAGAGGCTAGAATTCTTGAGGCTCGCGTGCAAAAGGCTCTTGCATTTATTAAGGAAAATTCTACTGCAAAAGTAAGTACGGTTGCTCGTCAATTCGAAGTGCCACGTGGCCGCCTCCGAAACCGCCTCAACGGCCGACCGAGCGAGACCGATCGCCCACCGACGAATATGAAGTTGAGCAAGCCAGAGGAAGATGCATTATGCCGCTATATCGATCGTCTTGACGCTATGAATTTGGCCGTACGCAAAGAGTTCATTGTGGAGGCTGCAAACCTCATTCTCCAAGAACGGTCAAGCAAGGCTATCCAGAGCAACCCACCCACCGTGGGTATACATTGGATCGACCGCTTCGTTAAGCGTCGTAAATACCGTCTCATGAGCCAGAAGCAGCTAGACTCGAATCGCCAGGTCGCCGAAGATATCCCTACGGTCATCGAATGGTATAAAAAGCTCCATGATATCATACAATCCGAAGGTATCGTGGCAGACGACATCTGGAACATGGACGAGACCGGGTTTCGTATTGGAGTTGGGAAAGACCAATTGGTCGTTACCAAGCGTAAGAAAGCCCATTACTTCGGCACCCCTGGCAATAGGGAGTCAGCTACGGCCATTGAGTGCATCTCGGCCGGTGGGCGGGTCTTACCAGCCTTCTTGGTACTCTGTGGTATCCACCACCAAGCTCGATGGTACGAAGTTATGAAGGACCACCCAGACGTACGCATCGCGATGTCACCAACAGGGTATAGTAACGACGAGATCTGCTTTGAATGGATTTATCATTTCGACGAGCATTCAAAGAAAACGACTAAAGGCACCAAGCGACTATTGCTCCTCGACGGATTCGGCTCACACCATACATACCCCTTTATCCAGTACTGCGACCGCCATGGCATCATACCTTTCTCTTTACCTCCGCATTTAACACATCTCCTTCAACCACTAGATGTGGTAGTCTTTCAGCCGCTCAAGCATTACCACGTAAAGGCAGTGGACCTAGTGGTTCGTGATGGCTGTATAGATATCACCAAACTAGAGTTCCTAGGCTTCATTCAGGACGTCCGGAAGCAGGCTTTTCGTCAATCGACTATTCTATCTTCGTTCCGGAAGACTGGAATCGTGCCACTCAATCGAGAGGTAGTCCTAGCCGTCATGAGAGCACGCAAACCTCGTACGCCTACCCCTGAACCGGCCTTTTCCTCACCATTCAGTACGCCAGTCACCCTCCGACAAATGCACAGGGCGGCAACGCAGTTGGAGGACCAGTTCACTATGGCAGAAGAATGCAACGATGGCTCTATGCTTCTCCAAAAGGACTTTCTTGCCTCGATGGGCCAATTCATCCGTGGAGCAATTTCCAATAGTACTGAGCTCATTCAAACGAAAAAGGACCTTAGCCGCACACAACTGGCCGAGAAAACCAGACGGCAACGCAGGGCCATGAAAAACACGTCACTGCAATCAGGGGGAGTGCTTACGGTAGCCCAGGGGCGTCAAATGGCCGCACGGAAGGCGGATATAGAGTTGCGGAAAGCCCAACGTAAGGTCGAGGTCACCCAGACTCGGTACGATAACGCACTCAAAAAGTGGTATTTAGAGGCAGCGAAAAAGGCCAGATCAATGCGAATAGCTGGTCAAATGGGGGAAATGCTTGTATATAGCGAAAAGGGTGGTTGTAGGGCTCTAAGAAGGGTAGGAAGATAGATGGTATGAAAAAGTGGTTATGTGGCCAGTCTGGTTACGTGGCCCGTCAGCACCAGCTTGGCTGGTGAAGGCTTGCCGGAATCCAGAAAAGTGGGGCGGGCACGAGTACCCCGATTTTCCCGGTCAGCGCACCCTTTCCTGGTCAATTGACCCCCCGTGCTTGAGAATCAAGTGCGGGGGGCCGACTTTTAGGCCCCCCTAGTACTGGCAGCCGCCTTCTTGACAGAGCACAATTCAGCCGCTGAAGGTCGGGCGCTGAGCACTCGGAGAAACTGACCTTCAAGCAGGCCTGTCCCGCTGCAGCGAATGAGACTAGAAACAGATGAAAAGAACTAGAAACAGATGAAAAGAAGCGCGGGGCTCGGGATGAGGTGGAACGATGTACAGTAGGTACGTAGCCTAGCGTAGTGGATGGATGGATGGATGGATGGATGTATTTCGCCCGGAGGGTGGTCCCTGGCCTTTCCACAGAGTACATTTCAGTACCTTTGTTACTTGACTCCTCAAGCCCAACAGATTGTCCTGTCATCGTTTGCTGGTCAGCCTCATTATCATTGGTCCCGTGACAGGCCTGCTTGAAGGCCGAATTCTCCAAGTATTCAGCGTCCTATTCGCAGCAGCTGAAGCGCGGTCTGCCAGTCCGAAGCTGAGATGTGTCAGTGCAATCGCTTGCTAAGGCTTAATTGTCCGTTAATCGTTGCTGGCTTCGGTCGAGTCTTTCCGTCTCGATCGCAAATTTGATCGCCGCACGAACCGCCTGCATGTCAGGCTTCCATTTGTCGCCATCCGACGCGGCTTTTCCTCCCAAGAAGAAGGACAAGTTCCCAATCTTGGCCCTCGCGCATTCGAAGAGAATGTCCCGTTGCGCAATCCATTTTGTGCATCGAAAGAGAAAGTGATCAATTGTTTCTTTGGCCTCGCCGCAGTCACACAAATTCGAATCTGTAGCTCCTATCGCATGTAGGTATCCATTCAGTCGCGACATGCCGGTGCGAAGCTGAACGAGAATATCGGCTTCTTTTCTTGTCAGAGAATCGTAAAGGGTGCGGGTATGCTTCCCTGGCAGTGCTCTGTCGATGTGTTTTGAGTGCTTCCCCACATTTTCTGGGAGCTGGACGCGCTCTTGGCGAGCGAGTGCCAGACGAAGTGTGGTGGAACTGGCTCTGTACGTCGGCTGTTCTGCTACCGATCCAATCTGTAGCTCCTATCGCATGTAGGTATCCATTCAGTCGCGACATGCCGGTGCGAAGCTGAACGAGAATATCGGCTTCTTTTCTTGTCAGAGAATCGTAAAGGGTGCGGGTATGCTTCCCTGGCAGTGCCCTGTCGATGCGTTTTGAGTGCTTTCCCACATTTTCCGGAAGCTGGACGCGCTCTTGGCGAGCAAGTGCCAGACGAAGTGTGGTGGAACTGGCTCTGTACGTCGGCTGTTCTGCTACCGATCCTGCTTGGGTTGCTTCCTTCGCAGCCGTCTTGGCGGCCGATCCCCATGGGAATCCGACACGCTTGCTCGGTACCCAGATGAGCTTCACTGAGCAGCCGCGCCTCATCAGTCGATTGGCGTGGCCGTAGATCTGGCGAACGGTGCATTGTCCGGATTGCGTACGAGGACGTCTGATCACTTCCAGGGCCGAGCGACTGCTTGCTAAAATGGTCACTTCTCGACAGGGCGGACCGGTCGGCGCGCACATCAGCGCCATTGCTATCGCTGCAAGTTCCGCTGTGTATGGGTTCTGCTCCTCTGCAGTTCCAAGACACACGGAATAGCTGGTATGTCCGGGCGGTCGTGGCCTGTGCTGTACACTACTCCTCCAATTCCCACCATGCCGTCCTTTTGTGAGCCTGATGTCGCTATCACAATTCCCTTAGCATCATCTGCTGCCTCGATGGCCTTCGCTTTGTCGTCTTCCAACATCACTTGGATGCGGGGTGTCCATGGAGGCAACGCGTATTCGTCGTGTATGTCCTCTATCTGGTCCATCTGCACTGTTTGCACCGCTGTAACAATCTTCTGCATCGGTGACACGAACCTCCTGGTCGAACAATTTCTCAAGGTTGCCAGCGGATGTGTCATCGGCAGGGTCTGAAGATTGATGCAGAGTCTGATCGTAGCCTGTCTGTGTCTTTCCCCTACCGTTCGAATGTCGGCCTCGGCCATGGCCACGGTCTTTGCGACTGTGCGGAATGCGCCTGTGATGGCTTGCGCCCCTATCATTTGTGCCTTGTTCATCCAACCCACTTCCTTGGCCTCGGATCAGAAATGGGCTATCGCTGCTACGCTTTGTGGCTCTTGTGAAATGGATGATCGTCGTCTTTTCTGTTTCAAACGTTGCACCGCTGCGCACCTCCCACTCAAGTGCATCGTCAATGATCGCTTGGATACCTTCTCGGTTCGCTTCCGCAGTGGGCCCGGTTACCCAGGCCGAGTAATCGTCGACGAA
This sequence comes from Hirsutella minnesotensis 3608, assembly GCA_000956045.1. NCBI lineage: Eukaryota > Fungi > Ascomycota > Sordariomycetes > Hypocreales > Ophiocordycipitaceae > Hirsutella > Hirsutella minnesotensis. The sequence continues at coordinate 13,626 of KQ030642.1, forward strand.
TGCAACCGAGACGCTTTCCGCCTTGATCCTTCTCTGGACGAGGTCCGCGTTGAAGAAGAGGAACAGAATTGGTGACAGCGGTGACCCTTGAGGAAGGCCTGCTTGAGGCAGCTCCCGTTGTTCCGACGTGTACCCATTGACCACCACCGAGGCTGTTCGCCCGGAACAAAACGCATCGATACATCTTACCAGTTCGGCTGGTATCCCTCTCGCCTTCATCCTCTCGAGCAGTCTTTCTTTGCATACTCCATTGTAGGCACCCTTGACGTCAAAACTGATCAGGCTGAGAACCTTGTGGTTACGCCAAGCTTTGTAAATCTGTTCTTGAAGCAGCAGCAGCGCCTGCTCGGCAGATCGTCGTTTTCTTGCTCCGAAGTGGTTCACGGGTAGAAGACCGTAGGTCTCGACCGCATACGAGATGCGCTCGGCCACGACCGCTTCGAGTATCTTCCCAAGTGTCGACAAGAGCGAGATTGGTCGCCACGCCTTGGCTACCGTATAGTCGTCTTTGTTTGGCTTCTTGAGTGGCACAATTTTGGCGATTCTCCATTGGCGAGGTACCACGCCGTCTCGGAGAGAAGCCTCGAATAGAGCAAATATTCGATCTTTTGCCCCCGGCCAGAGTTGTCTCCAGACCGCTGTCGGAAGCTCATCCTCTCCAGGTGCTTTCCATGGTTTCGCTGTCATGACCTTTTCCTCGATCTCTCCCAAGGTTAGTACGGGCATTGGCACCGCTTTCCGCTGCGGTCGCATCCCTTCATGTTCGATTTCCGCGGGCAAGGGTGGGAAAAAGGCAGTAAGCAACTCGTCTGCTTGGTCTGCTTTGTCCTCGGTCGTCGATCCATCCCCTTTCCTCAAAGGTGGCACCCTGTCGCCCGTAGTGCTCTTGCCGGCTTTAAGATATTTGGTCGCCTTCCAGATGTTGGCGTCGTCGGAGAGGAAGTCGTCCCAATGCGCTTTCCTCTGGTGTCGGATGGCATCGTGGAACTCCTTCGCTGCTTCTTTGGCCCGCTGTTCGAGGCCTGGTTGCGCCTGGCCTGCTCGCCTTTGCATCCGTGCTTGATTCCGCCAGAATGTGTGCGTCCGCCGAAGTTGTGTAAGATCCTGGGTCCACCAACGTTTTGCATACGGTGATGGCCGTGCCCGAGGCGTCAGTTCGTGGATAGCCCCCAGCACGACTCGCATCAGCTGATCCGTCTGGGTTTGCACGTCGACAGCCCAAGGCAAGAGTCGTAGATTGTCTTTCACCCGGCTTCGTATGAGATTCCATGGGGCGTTTCTTGAACAAAAGCCTCGGCGTCGCATTTCTCTCCGGCATCGTGATGTCAAAAGTCGTCTGGATGGTTCTATGGTCTGAGCCATGATCGGTCGGATGGATGGCGCATGTTGCCACTTCGTCGGCTAACTCCGTTGTCGTCAACACCAAATCGATAGTGCTCTCCTGATCCTTGCCTTGCCACGTTTTCGTGCCCCTCGGTAGCAGGCTCCTGAGGCCATGATCGTTCATCAGATCAATGATCGGCCCCGCTTCTCCTTGTCTCTGAACTGAAACATCGTCTCCTCCCCAGAGCAGGTCGTGAGAGTTGAAGTCCCCAGCCAACACCACGTCTGTGCGTGCACCAGAGCCTTGGCGAAAACCCTGGATCAAGTCATGCAACAGCCCAGTCGTACTTCTTAGCGCTTCAGGGCTTTTTCCTTCGACGTAGACCGACACCACCAGGATGCTTCTCCCCGGCAGTCGGAGCACCGCTGCCGTGAGATCGGCCGATGGTATCGGCATCTGCACCACTTCCATGTCGTGTCGCACCCAAAGCATGCTTCGGATCGGCCAGGGGCCGTCGCTCGTGTGCGTTGGCAGTATTCTCGTCCAGTTACTGTGCATCATGGGGCTTGTCACCACCTTGCCGTCGATCATCCTGGCGTACGGTTCGGAGATCGCCAGCACTCCGTAGTCCTTGAAGTCCTCGTCGTTCATCAAACTCTGCTGTACTGGATCTCGTTTTCGCACGTTGAGCTGTAGGATGCTTAGTGTCTTAAGCATTGGAGTGGATGTTTCGCACACGGCAGTTCCGGTTGAAAGACTCGTGCGGTCCGCTGCAGAGGACGCATCTCGGTTCCATTGCATGGCACTCCCTGTGGTGATGGTCCGCCCCGGCACACCTTCCACAGACCTGGGGTTTCTTGCACTTGAAGGCTTTATGACCCATTTCTTGGCAGTTGAAGCATTGCATCGGGCCCTTGCGGGGCTCGAAGGGATTCGTACACGCCGACTCACCGGCCAGATCAAAGTACTTGCCGTCCAAGAGTTTCTTCGCATCGCTCTTTTTCGTTACGTAGACTACCATGGATCCGTACGCTTTGCCTGTTTCTTTGTTGCTCAGCCAGGTGATCTTACCGATGGAGACATTGTTTTCGGCACCGAGGGCCTCGGCTGCACCTTGAAGGATGTTGCCTTCTCCGTCGAGTATCGCGGTACGATTGACATTGTCGACTTTGACTGGGTAGAGTTGATCTCTCATCACTCGAGCTCCAGTCACCGCCGTTTTCAGCGCAGCTTCCTTGACTCGTTGCAACTCGACTTCATCTCTGCAGATGATCTTGACTTGCTCTGCATTTCGAGAATTCTTCACTACTGCCGCGCACCTCCAGGTTGCCTGACCATCCTTTGTCCTGACCTCACTTTCAACAGCCTGCCGGATCGAGCCTATCTGTGCTCGGCCTCTGTCCTGTTCCTCTACTCGTGAAGTATCGATCATGCAGAAAAGCTCGTTTGCAGTGGCTGCCGTGGTGCTCCCCGACGAGGGCGATCGTAAGGTATTGCGTTGTGGCGACGGCGATGATCGCGCGACCTCAGCGAACGTGCTGGGCGGGGTAACCGCCGAGCTCACGATGGTGGCTTCGACTTGTTGTTGGACACGCTTGAGCTGGTCCCTCATCTGCTGCGTGATGTCTTCCCAATGAAGGCTGAGTTCGCGGTTGGTCTTTTCCTGTTTCTCTGCTTCTTCCTTTTGTTTTCGGATTATCTCTTGCTGGTCGCGGATGATTTGGTTCTGCTCCTTGAGTGTCTCCTTCAATCCCTGGAATTCCGCTCGGTACTCAGCCAACAGCTCCCAGACCTTCTCAATTGCCGCCATTTCCTCATCACTGCTATTGACACTCTCGTCACTCGATACCCTCGTACGTTCATTCTCACCCGGCTCTTTTCTTGTCGCTCTTGTCGCATATCGACCGCTTTTGTTCACTTCTTTTGCTGTTCCGTCGAGTAACTTGCGTTTCACGATCCTGCCTCCCGTCGACGACGAGGGGACGCGCGGCCCCACCCCGGGCCCAAATCAAACGTTGTCGATCAAAAAAGTGTCGCCTACAATGGCGGCGGGTCACGGGATCCGGCAGATCAGCGGTAAATCCCTTAGGAACAGCCGACCTCGGCTCCCGTCTCACGCAAGAAGTCGGTTTCGCCGCTGGTGAATGAATCGGCGAGAAGGAAAGGACCTGGGGATAAACCAGATGAAAAACTGTGATTAATTACCACTGGCAATCAACGGAGCTATCTTTGTGGTCAATCACAAAGCAAATTCAAGGAGCTTACTGCCCTGCACTCAATAACCCAATGCTTCAAGACCGTTTTCGAGTTCCCTCTGCTCCCCCACCTTCATCTGTTGTAGTTTGTCCAGGCTATACTTACGACTTCGTTCTAGGGAGAAAATGGGCGGACTAACGTTTTGTGTAACCCAGTAACGGGTTGCAATTTCCTCCATTGCCTGTATATCCCGCGGACGCTCCACACCTGCTTTAGAGAACTCCTCGTCAACCATAAGGGCGACCTTCCAGTTGATAATGGTCTGTGGTCGATTGATCAGCCGCTCATGTTCGATTCCGTGCAACAGAAACTCCCTCTGCAACCTCAGATCCTCATTATCCTTGATGGGAGGCAGCACGAGAAATCCCAGACTGGAGAGGGAATACATATACTCGTCTGCTTGGGACCCAATATGGCCGAGATCGTAGTCTAAAAGGCCTGTGATTTGAAGCGTTTTCGGGTTGAAAAGCATATTATGGATGTCTGCAGGATAGAAAGAAATTTGTTAACCTTGGACGATTCAAGTTTGCGGGTTTGACTTGTTGGTTCCTTACCGAAATCCGCATGGACAAGTGTGGGTCTGAGGTGCTGCTCCCACTCGCAAGACCCCGTGAACTTCTCGCGGGCAAGCTTCTCGATGCGCGCAGGAATATCGGTACCAATCCATCCTTGAACTATGTCGCATTTTTCGGAAAGGCCTCGTTGCGTTGCAAGATACTCCGCGTACAATGCTGAGTGCGTATCACAGGGCCCTCCGCCTGCAATTACGGTTGGGCCCGTGACGATGCTACCATCTTCAGCGAAACCAAGTCCTCCATAGCCTTGAACAGAGCTTGGGAGCCGAAACTGCCGGATGGATTTGAATATAAGGGCAATTTGCGCTATGATGATTCTCTTCGCCTTGTCGTCGAGAGCTTCGAACTTATCACCCAGTGGGTCGCCTACCAAGCACTCGCAGAGAGTCCACCCTTGCTTTCCAGACGCCCAGCCATACAAGGCAGGCACTAGGCAAGGGTTAAGGGGAGCTAAAGCTTCCCTGATCAATGACATGACGGCAACCTCGTTTTGAACGCGAATCATCTCGTTGAGGCCGGAAGCAGGGTTTGATAGGCGTAAGACGAGCAGAGTCGCACCATCTGGCAAGGGGGATGCGCCTCGCTGGACCCTAGCCTTGGCCCGGCCATGCAAGCTATCCACGGCAGCAATCTTCAATTTATAAACGAAAGCATTAATTCCACCTCGCAACTGGTCTAGCTCTACCACCTGCAAGAATATGAGTGAGTTTGCTATGGTATACGAAAACCAGGTATTGGAAATTTACCTCACGCCCAAACTCAAGGAGGATCAAATCACGGATAAATCGTTCCCTGTGCTGAGCAGCCAAGTCTTCTGAAGTTGTACCATTGGCAAAATCGGCCATGTCGTTAAGTCTCGTTTGAGCAATATTGGCCGCAGGTTGAGGGAAAGGACTTGTGCTACAAGATCCAGAAAAAATGTGACATATGAGGGTGAAAGTCTTACATGCTCTCCGCATTTTATCTTCCGGGGAAGAAGGCTTCGCGCAAGTCACTATCTGGCTACTTACAGCCTCTAAACACTGGCATTCTCCTCTCCACGTGTTATGCATCTCAGGCGACATTGAATTGTAAGCCACAGGCCCTATGGGTCCCCTACATCTTCTACTTTGGGAATGATTCTGATTGGGACTGCGATCCGTAACATATCAGTATGCAGCAGAAGCTGATTATCTCACTTATCCCGGTTAAAAGCACGTCGTAAGCTGAAATGAACAGCATAGGGAAGGGGGCATGCGGGATGGCAAAAATCGGACTTTGCACTGGCATCGTACACTTTCTCCTCTCGCAGCGTCTTTCATACGTAACCTCTGCGTAACATCCTTCGCCACTCCTTCACCCAAAAAGCTGCATTACGGGGCTGATGCATTGAGTGGTTTGGGCCAGGAGATCGTCATGATGGCTTTATTTCAATGCAATGTGATGCAGGTGCAGGTGCAGACGCAAGTGCAGAACGCAAGTGCAGACGCAAGTGATTCGGAGAAACAGACATCAGTTTTGCACTAATGCAGATGAGACCGACGTGTATCTACAAGTCAGGATTTCAAGGAGACGTTGAGGGATTTGTTGGTGTTGCGATTGAACTTACTTCCATTCAATTCTGTCTGACAGCTCTCAACATACATATATACATAGTGGCACGTCCGTGCCACTACCCAGTGACTCACCACTTGTAAGTGCTGCCTAAACATGTCTTGGTCCATGTCTCATCAAGTCAACACTCCCCTAGAGCTGTCAGACTTCAACCAATACAATGGCAACGCTATTCATAGCGTATGGGTCCAATCCCAATCCTCCTCCTGTTCCTCTCGAAAGCCTCCCTAGGCAGAGGCTTGGTCATCCCATCTGCTAGCATATTCTCCCCTGGAACCCAGTACACTTGGATTCTCCCTTCCTTGACCTCATCAACGACGTGATGAAATGCTATATCAACATGCTTGATTTTCGACGTGTTCGATACTCCTCGGGTCAGCTGTACAGCTCCCTTATTATCTCCAAGCAGTAGTGGCACTGTTTGCTCCCCCTTGGCTTCAAGTTCTGCAAGTAGTCGACGTCCCCAGAGGGCAGCTTTTGTGGCCTCCCCCATCCCAACATACTCTGCTTCTGTCGTAGATCTTGCCACTGATTTCATCTTCTTGCTATACGTCATGACGGCGCCTCCGTAGACCATAAAGACGAACCCCAGGATACTCTTCCGGTCCCTTGGATCAGTAGCGTAGTCGGTGTCAGAGAACGCTTCCCCATCTTGTAGGCCTGCAGAGCCGACGTGCCCTTCGATGTTGTGGTCAATGGAATAATAGTCGATATCGCTGCCTTCGACTCCTTGTGCGTGCTCATTATTTCCGCCATATGTGATACCGTGGTGAATAGTCCTGCTGACATAACCCAATATTCGTAGCAAAGCCTTCCAGTGGTTCCAGCATGCCTCTACCGTAAAAGATGCCATTCTGTTAACTGCGAATATAATGTCGAACCTCGTATTGCATAGCCAAATCAGCTTTCCGAGCAATTCCACGTATTTCAACCATTCGTCATGGTTCAGAGGCCGTCCCGGTTCCTCAACGAGCTTCCGTATAGCTCCAGGTTCCATGGGGGTTGCGTGCTTCATTGAGTCGTCGTAGAGAAATTCTGCCACGATTTCCTTCGCAAATTGTGATTGATCAATCATCAGCTTTCCTTTGTGCCTTTGAATCCGAATTCCGAGAATGTTCTCTGCTTCTCCGAGGTCTTTCATCTCAAATCTTCCCTTCAGCTTTTCCTTGACCCGTTCAATGGCAACCTCGTCCCCCCCTGTAATCAGAAAATCATCCACGTGCACGCCGATGATTACCCCCGACTCTGTATGTCTGAATATTGTCGGATCCACTGTCATCGGTGAGAAACCAATCTCCTTGAGATATTCTGATATTAGCAAATACCACATCCTTGCAGCTTGCTTCAATCCGTACAAACTCTTCAGGATCTGAACGTATTTCCCGAAATATTGCTGGAGCTCAGTTGGCACTTTCATGAAGATCCTTTCCTTTAGGTCTGCTGCAAGGAACGCAGCCACAGCATCCATCTGGTATACCTTCCAGCCTTTCCTCGCCGCTAAAGCTAGAATGATCCTCATCGCATCGAGCCGGATCGTGGGTGCGAAGGTTTCCTCGTAATTGATCCCATGTTTCTGTGTGAACCCTCTCGCGACTAGACGTGCTTTATACCGTAGTATCTTCCCTTCTTTGTCTTTCTTGTGATCAAACACAAGCTTGGCATCAACTACTTCTTTTCCGTGCACGTCAACTTCGTTGATTTCCTCCGAGAATGTCTGTCGTCGAATGAGATTCTGAACTTCCTCATCTATAGCTCCTACCCATTGATCCTTCTCACTGCCTTCCATCGCCTGTCGGAAGGTAAGCTTTTTCGGGTCGAAGTCGTACAGGTCTGTATTAGGCTGGAGAAGCGTCCTTGCTACCATGGCTCTTCCCTTCCTGCCACTCTCCCCTCGCTTCTTCAGACGTTCTGCCATGCGCTGTTCTTCTCTTTGCCGCCATTCCAGCTCTGCTCGCTGCTTCTCTGCTCTTTTGAGTGCCACGGCCTCTCGTCGAATCTGGGATCTTGTTTTCGGCAGACTCCTTTCAGGAGAGGTTATATCCGCCTCCCCTGTATTGACAATGATTGTGTCTCCTTGGAGCTCTTCCTCCGAATCTGCAGTGTCTTGGTCGGTCGGGTTCCCATCTGCTGCTTCTCCGGCATCCTCCCCAGCTTCTGTAGCTTCCTGGTCCGTAGTCCTATCCCTGGCCGAATCTTCGGCATCAGAGTCATCATCAGTGAGCTCCCCTTGCTCCTTTTTCTCTTCCTTCTCATCGTCATACTGCGATTGTGATTCTTGGCTGATTTGATTGTCCATATACTTGCTCTCATCGAATTCCACGAATCGAACCTCGTGGACCTTCTTATCAGCTGGGTTCCAGACTAGATAGATTTTATCTGTCTCCTCTTTGTATCCAACAAAAACTCCTTGCCATGCTCTTTTCAGAAGCTTTGTTCTCTTTTCTTTGGGAATAAATACCCAGGCAGGACATCCGAACACTCTCAAGTGCCCTGATCTTGGCTTCTCTCCACGCCATAACTCCCATGGGCTTTTAGCCATTCCCTTGACAACACCCCTATTTCTCAGATAGGCCGCTGTTGCGTTCGAAAACTCCCAGTATGCTGCCGGGAGGTCCATTTCGTGACGCATAGCAGACCCCCTCTCTGATATGGTTCTCATGCTCCTCTCAGAGATACTATTCCCCTCCGGGTGGTAGCCCACTGTTGGTTCGATCCGAATAGCTCTCCCCGTGCAAAATACCTTCATTGCCTCGTTTAGAAACTCCTTTCCGCGATCAAAGCGCATCGCCTTGACCTTTTCGCCTTTTCCGTACTCGCGACACTCTGCCTCTGCAACAACTACCCAGGCTTTGATCTTGTCGGTAATTCTCGTTTTGTCTCTAGAGAAATAAACCCAAACTCGCCCGGTAGCCTGATCGGTGATTGTCAGCATGTACTTCATTCCTTGAAGTGATAGCTCAACTGGCCCCCAAAGATCTATATGGACTCTCTCCAGCTTTTCTGTCACCGCAGACATTGGCTCCCTTGAGACCCTTCTTGTCATTTTGGCCTCGGTGCAGCTTGAGCAGAATGACGGGCAGAATGAGTTGTCTCCGAGATCATCCATTACGGCGTTCAGTTTGCCCTCCATATGCTTTCCAGGGTGTCCCAGCCTAGCATGTAGTAGTCTTTCAGGCATCTTCAGGATTGACTTCAGCGCTACCCCGTTATCGCCATCCTTTTCTTGGATTGTATGGGATCGGTGCCCTCTTGTCTGGCTCAAGCGCCACACCTTTTTATGTCTGTGGCCAAACAGCACCTCCTCCTGATTTCTTGTCACCGTGACTGTCTTCCCCGGAGAGTCCACGACAATACATGCTCCCCTGTCTTCCAGTTCACCGACTGATAGCAGGCTGCTCGTCGCCTCCGGGATGTAGTGCACGCCACGTACTATTGTCGACCTTGCTCTTCCTTTCTGTGAGACGTAAAAGATCCTCACATCTCCTTTCCCTCTTGAACGAACCTCGGAGCCGTCTGCAATCTCAACACTTGTCTTTGTAGGGGACAACTTTGAGATAAATTGGTCTTCCCTTGGGGTTATATGGACGGAAGCACAGCTGTCGAGATACCATTGTGGAGGGGCTGTTACTTTTGTGTTCGGAAGCAAGTAGGTAGATCTCTCAGATTCACTACCACTGTCTTCAAGGATCCTGACCGCGTTTGCGTTTTCTTTGCTATCCATGGCCTCTCTCGCCTTCGCTTTTTCAGAGGCTAGCCAGGTCTTCCCTGCTTTGGTTTGGTGCCAAATTGCACAATCATGCTTGAAATGCATACCGCCACAAGACCAGCACCCTCCTGCCTTCTTCAGATACTCCTCCTTGCTATCATCGCCACCATCCTGTGCTTTGGACCTGTTGTTCCCTTTGTTCCATGCACTGCGGCCGCGACCCGCGAATTGTGCGGTTTCTCCCTTGATTGTAGTATCGACGAGTTCCAACTCTTTGCTTTCCAGAGAGCTCTGCACCTTTTCCATTGTCAACGTCTCTGTCGAGGCGTTCAAGATCTCGACCGTAGTGTTAAAGGCGCCGTCCATGCTCATTTGCAAGAAGCAAATCAATAGCTGTTCATGGATAACAATGTCCTTGTCTTGGCTATTAATCTGAGCTCGAAGTCGCTTTAGGTCGTCGACCTTCTCCTGCACAGTTCTATTCGTCTGCGTACTAATGTCGTATAGCATTCGGATCAGCTGTCGAAGGCGCGCTTTGTTCGATGTCGCATATCGCTTAACGAGGGACTGATAAATTGCTCGTGGATCGGTGAGATGGTTGACTGAGTTCTTGTGGATCTGGTCAATACTCTGTCGTATTTTCATTCTCGCAAGGGAGTCATTTTTAATGTCCGCAGCATTCTCTCCTGGCGTTGATAAACCTGACGATTCCGCTGTTGCCTTACCGGTGACGCAGCTCATAAGATCGTCACTCAACAAGCTATCTTCAAGATCCATCTTCCAGCTGTCAAAGGAGTCTCTTCCATCAAGGATGGTTCCTTTGTAGTCTTTCTTGCCCATTGTGCCGGGTCTTTGCTGTCAACCGTCGATTCTTGACGAAAAAGTGTTCTCATATGCCGAGTTCAATCGTGCAGTGGAAGCATAATAAAAGCAACCGGGTGCATAACCTGTTGCGATTGAACTTACTTCCATTCAATTCTGTCTGACAGCTCTCAACATACATATATACATAGTGGCACGTCCGTGCCACTACCCAGTGACTCACCACTTGTAAGTGCTGCCTAAACATGTCTTGGTCCATGTCTCATCAAGTCAACAGTTGGTCCGGTAATACATAGTCAGTATGCGCATCCAAAAATCAGGATCAAATCATGCAAGATGGATATCTTGATGTCACGCTTTTGGCTCTTACTGGAAGATTCTCCTCCCGTCGCTGCTGTTCCACTGCCTTCTCACCAACAAGATTTTACGTAAAGGTCGGCCTCGGCTCGCTTGGTCGTTCAAGAGGCAGACAGACGTCAAGCTCAGGCGACCCAGACATAAGAGGGGAAACAAAAGAGGGGGGCGGGGTAGGTGCATAGTGTCGTATCATATGCACGGAGATTCGTTGGATCAACGGTGCAGATAACCCAGCTGATGCTATGACGAAGGCATTACCAAACCGAGCCCTCGAACGCTTCATCGATACCAACAGTCTGACAATTCGAATGGAAGGATATATCTCACGCCCCTGATCTATCGAGTGGCTTACGATCAAATGGTTCCCACAGTCAAAGGGCCCTGTTTTGCCTTTTTCGGTTATCACAACCGACCTATTCAACTAGGTCCTTCCGGTTTGCATGGTTCGTTGTCATGACCTACCCAACTAGGTCTTCTTACCTCGTTCGTTACAGCAGCTGCAACAAAAGAAAAATTGCCAGTGTGGGAATTGTAGTAATCCATTGTACTCATCTAGCTAGCTCACGTGCGCTGTCACGTGTACGGCTGAGGATAGCTGAGGCCACATAGCTAGCTTCGTGGCCTCCTCCCTTCCTAGAAGATCAAGGACGAATACAACACACTGGTTAACCCCATCTTTGCATGCTGTCACACAACGAGGTGCACGAGGAGCATGGATGACTGAGCGGCGATCGGGCAGAAGATCCCCTGTGAATCGGGCAACGAAAGACTCTTCATTTTCTATCTAAGTGATGGTGAGAAGTTGACTTCTTATACTTGTGATATTGGGTCTGGTGGCGATATCGCCACCCAGGCAGCATAGATGACGATGTCACCTAGAAGGTTCGAGTCCATCACTAATATAGTATGACTAACTGCTTGCTGCCTGTTAGGCAGCACCGTGAATGAGCGTCTTGATCTTGACACATGCAAAGAAGACCTGCCAACATCTAGATTTATAAAATATAGAATGACATTCTTAAATTCCTCTTTAATACTAGATCTGCTTCGCTGTAGGATGTTTCTTATTAGATAGTATCCGAGGAAGAAGTGCTATACTTGCATTTGTGTACTTGCATACAAATAGGAAAGGCTCTAAATCGATAATTAGCTAAGAATCCGGCCTGAACGACGCCTTTGCGCACTAAATGGGATAGGGGAAATTATATCGTTAGCCAAATAAGTAGCCCGCTAGTATCAGCTTATAGATTTAGCTATAGAAATAATAGAATGCTTCCGAAAATCCGAATTCTTTAAGAAATTACTCTCGGATACTCTCAGAGCAAGCCATGCTATAACAATTGCTAGAATTACTAGAGTAAAGTATAAATTTTAAGATTTTTAGCGTCTACGTTACTTGGGTATAATCTCCTAGGGCGGAGTACTTCTTATTATATTAATAGATTAAGGACCAAAATGACTGAAAAAATGGAAGTATTAAGTAAAGAGTATCTATTCTCTCATACCTATCTTAATGCATTGTTACTACGTTTAGTACCTTTAACAAAGCCTCTATTAATCTCTTAACAATAGTTAGACTAGTTAAATAACTTATCTAACGCGCAGTTTTGAGCACAATAGCTTAATAATACAGTGCGTGGATGTAGCATACTTATTGTGACGGCTGGAGTTATTCCCAAGGGATAAACCAGGCGAGGGTTTATGTTGGCAGATGGAATAGGGCGTAGCCTGAGCAATGGATAATGTCACGTTGGTGATAGACCGATAGGTCGTAACCAGATGATCAGTATGGTTGAGATAATGATCGTGTTGAAAGCTGTCTAGCTACCTAGTCCTAAGGAGTGTAAATGGGGGTACTTATATACTACAAGAGAGAGACCTTGGATCACGAGGTAAACCGTGATCCTTATGCTGGATCGCCATGGCTCACGAGGTGAGCCATGTTGCGTGGTGGTGAGCCTTTGACGAGGCTCACTTGGCTCACTTTCGCTCCAGGTGATCCTCACCTGATTGGTCCTTCGTTCCGACCATTCTTCCGGGCTTGTGCCAGGTCGGCCACTCCCGAGGTCGGCCCAACCTGCGGCCTGCATCATGGTCGTAACACTTATAGGCGCAACGGTGTCCGCTTATCTCTATTTGGGGAGTACCAAAATAATAATTAACGGATTCGGTACGATCTCGGGCTACCTAGGCTATTTATTAGCTAGAGAAACGACTTAGATACTTAAAAGCGGCGTTTAAACGGTCTTAGACGGGCAAGCTTGAGATACTTGTCGCAACTGGCATTATTGCAGGGATGCTAAGTGGAAGATAAAGGATTTTTATTCATTTCAGATGATCTATTCATTTGGGTCTCCACTATCTACTAAAGGTAGACATCTAAGCTACGGCGTGCAATGGCTGTGCGATCGAGACCATTCCAATCATTAGAACGGAGAGAGCCCTTAAGAGAAATATTAGAATTTCTTTAAAATTAAGTCAATCCACATCGGCGCATTCCACAAAGGTTTCCAGTTGATTAACTCAATTAGGCTAAAAGAAATAACTAAGCTAACTCACTTAATAAAAGTCCTATTAAGTTGGTTGAGTTGTTCGGAACTCTGCGGCTGCTGAGCTAGCGGTAAAGCAGCTCTGGGAGACATAGCACAAGGGGAAGTACCTTATCAAGGTGCTACTACTACTAACTTAGTTAGGAAGGAGAGGGATCCAGATCTAGTATTTGATCGGCATAGGGAAGATAAAGCGCATTCGTATCCCTCCGAGTGCCCGAAGGCTGCAGTAACAACTTTGCCCCATATGACCCCTGCACCGATACCGTGACCTCGAGATACTAAGAGGCCACGTCGGGGTTGCTAGGAGTGCAATGTAGCTTTGATTAGGACCGGGGACTCTTGGGACTTCTATCACTATACAGTTTAGCAGGCAACCAATGTACCGCTCATTCGTTACCCTCTTATTGGCTCAAATCCCTACAAAATTTGTACTGCAGCCTTCGGGCACTCGGAGGGATACACGGCCCGGCCGCTGCTACGGATTTGTTTTAGCAGTATATCTCTACCGACTAGCTCTACAACGAGGAGGCAGGTTGCGATAAGGCTATTGCCTATTGTCAGATTGTAACTGTCGGATACAGCCGCACTGGATGGAAGGACTGGCTGTGTCGGCATCACAGCCTCACTCACTGCCACACTCACTGCCTCACTGTCAGCCTTACTGTCAACCTCACGTACATCCTCACTGTCAAGGCTGTAGCCACATTGAGATATACAAGATACCGACCCTCTTCCCTCGGGGGGAGAACAATTGAAGAACCGAATTACTTGCTATATTTTTTGCTCCTATCCGTGATATTGCCATCCGTATTTCTCACACCTATTAGCTATCCCGTGACAACTCGTAAGGTAACCTCGCCCGCTTCGCCCCGGATCTATTTGGGGTTAAACTGATACTAGATAAGTGCGAACGGCTATTTAGTAGCGTAAAGCTAGGTATAGTTAATCGTTAGGGAAGGCTGAAGGCTAATATTATAGAAGCTTATAAGTATCTACGTGCCTAGTATAGAAAGCCTTAGGCTAAGGATAGCGAGGGCAGCGAAATAAAAGCGAATAGGTTATTGTTTGCAGGCGATTAAAAGAATTCGCCTCCCAACCTTACAAGGGACTCTGTCAGGCCCTTTTCTCTCGAACCCTCCATCATAAATACTACCTGGCAATGCTTTACGTGACTCTCCTGATCATAGCGAGCTTCTACCATTAGGGCACCCACGCCTTTAGTCGTCCTCCACTGCTTACGCCAATAGAAAGAACAATGAAGAACATGAAACCCCAACGACGTGTATATAAATCCATCCGGCCGGCCTGCTAGAGATGCCACCTCATTGATCGTCAGTGGAGATGTAGCGTTACTGTATGCCCAGTAATCCCACTCGCCGTTAAGGCCCGGCCCCGACTTCGCGAATTCTTGTGTTAGCGCCTCGTCGCGGCAGGATTGCGGCAACCAGGAAAGGGAGAGTATATCAAAGGTGCAACCGAGATTCTTTGCTTCTTGTATAGTAGAGCCACAAGAGCAGTTCGATACTTGTGATGTAGAAACTCGAGCCGTTTTGGGTTGCTGGGATAGAAATGTCTTGACCACAGAGAGGGTATAAAATATCATAGCGAAGTTTATCATGCCGAAGATTATAAGGACAATCGGAACAAATTTTCTAAGAGAATATCGACTGGTTTTCTCGCAATTGCCGTGATCGGAAGCGCAAGTGACTGGATTAATGGGTTTATACGCTGACTGATTTTTGCGATCCGACGTCATAAAATGAAACATTGTTGCGACGCCAAATTATCACAATCCGAGTAAGGGTGTCCACTGATACGAAAAAGTCAAAGGCAGGGTTAAGGAGCGCGGAGCTTGGGCCAATTATAGCGATAAAGCGTAGTAGGAGAGTCCTGCTCTTGATATCGATGGTACTCGGGGAGTGATGCCCTGGGTCAAGGGCTGTTGCTCATACAATTTGATTCAGTAAGTGATATGAAAGAGGAGCCGATACTTTCATCGAGCTTGAGTCGATCGACTCAGAGCCTTCGCCGTAAGCGGAAGGTGCTATTTACAAGGCAGGGGGTATGAAGCACGTTAGATGCTACTGGAGATGCATATGCTGTTGGTTGTGTTGTTGCAGAACTTGCAGATGCTGTCAGAACACCTGCGCGTCCAGGCAGCAGTTGTTGTCACAGACGTATGTACCTATTGGTGATCTAGACGCATGTGCTGTTTGTTTATTCTAGGGTTTTCCATTATTGCAGACCTTGCAAACGCTGGCCGAACATCAGTACGCCCGACTAGGCAACGTTTGTTATTATATATACATGCTGCTGAGTGTCACGGGCTGGGCCCGATGTAGTGGACCCGGTTTTACCGGGTCCGTCAGGATTTAAGCCCCTGCTCGAGGCGACGCCTCGAGCTTCTCTCTGTTTCCCCTTAGCTTTAGATAGACAATACCAAGGCACCTGCTTGTTGAAGAAACTCCGGGCCAGCCTTTCACACTGAGTTGTAATTGGTACTTGAGATGTGGTTATTGTTGTTGACTTGATATGAGACATGGACCAAGACATGTTTAGGCAGCACTTACAAGTGGTGAGTCACTGGATAGTGGCAGGACGTGCCACTATGTATATATGTATGTTGAGAGCTGTCAGACAGAATTGAATAGAAGTAAGTTCAATCGCAACAATTGTCAAGAAATATTCGCAAAGCTTATCGAGTGTACTAGAACACCTACGTCAATAAGAGGCCTATAAATCAGCTCATACGAGGCCTCCACGTGCGTAAGTAATACCAGAAACGTACACACATTCTTCTGCAATACATAATGAGTTATTAATATCCCGGGCGGTGGTAAGCAGACAACCTTGGTTGATTGGTTCCGCAGGTAAGAGTTGGTAAGCATGAAATGCACGTAGGACATGTGTAGAACTTTTTGTCCTGTTGGCTGCAGTCGCAATCCTGTACGGAGCGGAAAGAAAGGAAGGTGGCTATTAGAACGTTTGCTAAAATCCAGCATTCGAAACGGGCCCAGACCGCTGACGACTCTTGGATAGTTCCTAGATTGGTATAGACAAAGATATTGCAGATAATGCTCATATCTTGGTAGACATATGTACTGAGATATAATTGGTGATCAGATGTGTGAGTTTTCAGTCGTTGGTGGACTATTTAAAGGGTTCCAAAGCCTCGATTAAAATACAACTTACATAGGCTCCTCATTCTCCGTTCTATTACTATCACACAATATTCACCAAGAGTCATTACGATCAAGCTTCTATGTCAGGATGTTTACTCGCGCAGTAGCTTCCGCCGCTTTGGCATTGCTTCTCGTTGTCAATGTCTACTCAACCCCTGTCCTCACGAACAGCGCTATAACGCTGCCTCATGTACAAGCTCGTGGACTTGACGATTGGCAAAGCACCTTGTCACAGGATACTCGTCATCGGCTTGACGTAGCTCGCCAGCATCTGCACGATGCAACCGCTCCTGCCCAAGCATTCCGCAATGATACTATTATGCGGTGAGTAATAGGTTGATATGTTGTTTGCCTCGAATCGAGACATATCAAGCTCTGACGTGGGAACTATTTCACAGCATCAATATTGAGCGTGAGGCCCTAGACCTCCCGCTCGTGGATATCTCACAGGCCTTCGAGATGAAACTCCCGGCCTCTCGCGCTGCTATTGCTGGGGTTCATGCTGCTAGACGTAGTGACGCTCAGGACTTCCGCGAGGAGGCCTACTTGCGAAGCGGTGGAATGACTTATCCCAAAGCCATCCAGGCGCGCAGTGACACTGTCAACACATATTCCAATCTCTTAAACCGCGAAAATCTCGCCCTCGGTGCTATTGAGCGAATCAATATTGCGCATCGGATCCTCGGTAAGCCGGAGGTTGACAAGAATAGCGCAAAAAAATTGGGACTACATGGTGATGAATATCTTTCTAATTACTGGCGCTCGTCGACAAGCCACGGCACTTTCTGGACTACTGATCAGCCTATAGGCAAGCCCAATTTTATCGAGGGCGGTCAGGCGAATGGGTTTGGGTTTACTCAGAGTACCTTTCATAAACTCCATTGCCTGGCGAATCTTCGAATGATTCTTTCCTGGCATATTGCCGGCAATGGCGATAGGATGGAGCGCGACATGAATGCCCATACTATTCACTGTCTGGTATGTATTTCTAATCTAACTGGGCCTAAGCAAATGAGATCGCCGTCTTGTTATGCTAATAATTCATTGCACAATCAGGAGTATATTCGATCGCGCGAGCTCAAGAACCCTGATCTGAACGAAGAGCCTATAGATACGGTCGATTACAAAGGCATGGGGATACACTAAGCATGAAAGCAGCTGTGACTTGCCCTGTCAAGAGCTGAACACTCGTTCACGGTGCTGCCTACAGTAACAGTAATAAATTAAAAAAATATGCTTACACCCTCACCGGAGGTGGGGAGGGTGTAATACAGTCCGAAGAATGTATCTCTATGGTATGATATTTCATATTAAAAAGTGTGGTTTTCTCCGAATATTTGGCATTTCAAGCTGATGTTGTGTCGCTGCTCGTGCAGGGAGCGGTACGTCGCGCCCTCCGCCAAGAACGTGCGAATGCAACCTCTGGTAGTAGATCTGGCACTGCAACCATCGCCCAAATCGCGACTTGACACTAAAGCCCAAATTGCTGTCCGCACCTGCGGACTGGAAAGAATGAGAGAATGATCTGTTGATTGTTGTTTATCTAGCTACAGAAGGTGATGATGACTGAGTCCTTAAATATCAGTGGTGATGCCGGGTGCGGGTTGAACCGCTGGTTCGTCGAGTTTGCGACTGGGCCAGATGTACACCGCGAAAGGCATAAAACTCCGCGAAAAACTGGCCACCGCATGAAGGCGGAAGAAAATCACACCTTTATAAAGCAAACAAAATCACGCATCAGCTCAAGTTTCTTGTTCCGTGCAGCAACCTGAAGCGATTGCATTGACGCTTGAAGTCCAAAGATGAGCTGCTTCATTGACAAGTCTTCGAGTCTTGACCTGACTGGTGAGGGGACCTCTTTCAGGGACTACAAGGCTCCCCTGTCAGCTGAGGCATAGGCTCGACCATTGCCAGCCCGTCATCGGCGTCCCGGTATCCTTGTCAGCATCCCCATAACCCTGCTAGTGCAAAATCCGTGCAGGGATCACCCGGCCCAGGGATCGCCGGAGGACAGTGATTTGGGCGATGTTTCCTGGCAGTGGTCCCTCCGGAACGGTTATAACTCGCCGTCAACCCACTCGAAACCGAGGAGCAGTTGCCATTCATTACGAAGTACCTTCGTTGCCTTGGCAAAGGACTCGGATATGAGCATTGAAGGTCGGCGCCTAGTTCATCTTGTACGACACGCCACGTAATGGCATTTTGCGCGTTCGAATGTGACGTGTGCCATCGCTAACCCTTTCGGTGATTTGGATAAGAATAGCCAGTTCGCTGGCGATGTTTCGATGCTGATGGCAGTTTGCCCAAGGCAGAAACGCTGGCTAAAGGGAAGTTGAACAGTCGGCACTATCGCGCCCAAGCATAATCGTATCTTGTGTGTATGCAACCTCCGTTTTGCTCATTTGCCCGCTCAATTGATGCAGTGCTCATAGTCCCTTGTCGAATCCGAAGCCCAGCTGCCTCCTGGCCCTACCACACTCAGCCGCCTGCCCCAGATGCTGTGAATGCCAAAAGCAAAATTGAGAAATTTTAAGGAGGCAGACCAAAAAGAAGAATGCGTACGTAAAAGCACAGGTCTGCCTGACAGCCCTCGGTACGGTGTTTATCTTGCAATGTGACTCGGTGCGTTGGCTGGTGCGGAACATGACCCCTCACCCAGATCCTGAGCGTCGCCGAAAACAGGCGCGGCAACGAAAACGGGCTTACCGAGAGAGGCTCCGTATACGAAACCAAGCCCAGCATTATCAAGACTGCCAGAGAAACCCTTTGATACGGCTAGTCAATGGCCCGAACAGGGTAAGCCAAGGGTGCCATTTCCATGATGATGATTATCCATTTGGCGGGACTCACCTTAGCCACGGCCGTGCTTCAGGGCAGTCGAAGAGCTTGCAACAGGTGCAATCAGCTTCTCACCAGCAGGAGCCCATATACACCGACGATGTCCCTCGGCCTAGCAGATCAATTCCGACAGACGAAGAGGGTAATGATGATGTTGATGACGTTGATGTCTCTGTGGCAGACCTTGCCGAGCTCCCACCGGCCGGCCGCACCTCCCATGAACCCACGCGTCATGGCCCACGAGCATCCGTGAGCCTGAACGGTGCCAATGATTCTCAACGAATGCTCTCTACGCAATGCCACCTCCCTGGCAAATTGCGCCTGAACACGCCACCCCCTGTCTTCGACGCTGAGACCTCTCCGTTCTTTGCGCCAAGCCTTGACGGCCACGAGTCGTCTCCTGCGAGCACCTCAGAGGCTTCTGCATGTGATGTCAGCCCTCTGGCCAGGCAGCGTTTTCCCAGCAGGGAAGCCCTCAGAGGGTTCATTCACGCCCTGGAAGCCCAAGTGACCAGACACGGCCCCGAGGCCCTGGAGTCGCACAAGGTGGCGTATGATAAGGTGTTCCGGACCTTCTTTACTCCTACATGTACCTGTAAGTCCACAGGACCTATGCCGGCCTAATCCCAGACTAATCAGGATGTTGAAAGGCCAACATGGAGTAGAGCACGGCGAAGACGCCCCGGTCCATAGTCTCCAAGAGAGGGCGCAACATCTGAACCAGTTCATGCCTCCGATCCCAACCGTATTTGGGGAGCGTGGCTCATATGACCCAAGCTCGTCCGTCCCGCAATGGCGCAGTTTTCTCTCGGATCAGCCAGCCGAGTCGCTATCCTTCCGGAAGTCTCAAGCTTGCCTGCCCTATTCGGAGGCCGCAGTCTCGCGGCAGTGGGATGTCGATAGTATCTGGATCGGCGCGAGAAGCCTCGGGGCCATCCGACCTCCGAATGACTTCAGCCTATGCTTCTTTCCCTCATCGTTCCGCAATCTCTCTACCGATCAGGTGGTGCAGCCCCATGGGCTCAATCTGGCACATACCCGCCACGTCTTATTTGGTAGCTTCAACACGCCGAGTGTCCATTTCTCCGTGTTTCTATTCTTCCCCAACACCGTGCGCGGTCCCCGTTCGCAAACATCATCTGCAAAAAACTCCTTGTCGCTTGAACGGCAGAGGGACCTGTACGACCGCATAGTTATACCGGCAGCGTACGAGACGATATCGGAGCCCTTCCGGCAAGAAATACCTTTGTCATACGATATTGCGTATGCGAAATCTCGCTCATTCCAGGAGAAACCTAGCACGGGTCGTTGGAGGGCTGATGACATGAGCCGGGCATTGCGGCTAGAGTATACCGTCCCTGCTCAAGACCTTCCGCTCTTCTGGCAATCCCTAGTCAGCAAGGCGAACGCCTTGCAGGTTCCAACTCGGCGAGGTGAGACGGTTACATATTTTGGACGTCCACGGCTGCTGTTTCAATCCCACGACCTCAAGAACACATTTGGTCGGCCATCTCTCCAACAGTCCATGTACCTGTTCCACGAAGCCGTTCTCGCAGCGCTGGATCCGGCGCATATAGACATTCGCTCTTGCTGGCTGGACATCGGTGCCCGAGACTACGTTTCTGACTTCCGTTCCGGCGAGCCTACGCGGAAGGAGCACGTCACCCTCCTTTGGAAACACCAATGCCACCAGCATTTTCATGAACAGTTTTCTGAAATTGCACCAGAAGCTACCCCAAAACCCTCATACTTCCGCTCGTTCCTCTTTCGAGACATCGGGAGTTATTGTTCGAAGGCTACGCCCAGCAGGGCCTCTAACCCAGGGCATCCTGATGAGCATCGGCCGTCAATCATCCGTGCCAAGGCATACAATTGCAACAAAGAAATCTTCTATGTCATGTTCAGCGACTATAATATGTTTGGATCAACATTTTTCCCCTGCTTGCTCTGAATGAGGAGATGGTCCACGACCTTTCAGCCATTACTGAGAACCACAAGCGACTCTCTGCCCACCAAATTAGTCGCTCCCGCTTGATGGAAGCCTGGGAGGCAAACAAGCGACATTTGAAGGCCACATCCCACCCGTAGGCTCTCACATGCTACGGCATCCGTAAAGAAGTTCCCTTCCGTCTGGATGCTGTTCTCAAACTGTGGCAGGAGAGTTACTTCGACCCGGTAGAGAGCCCCCACACGGGACTGCTCTTGCACCGAGCGGCTCTTGCTTCGGAAATTGCAAAACATTGTCCTTTCTGGATAGTCCCCACGGCGGACCTCAATGCCCTCATATTTGCACAAGCGGCGCAATATGTTCTTCCGCTTGATCATTTATTCCGTGAGGCAGCCCTCAGTCCCGACAATCGACTCGCCGACTCTAATTCGGGGGAGTCATCAGTCAGGTTGATCTTCGGATTCTATACTGCGAAACTACTCCAAATGAGGGTCTCACAGCCTGCCCCTGACTATCCAGCGCCATATCCTCGATAGTCAGGGGCAGGCTGTGAGACCCTCATTTGGTGGCGTTATTAGCATCGCCATCAGCCGAGTGCGCATCGACAAGCCCGGTGCCCGTTACAGCCCCTTTTTTATGGCGTCAAGCGCGATTTGGACTGTTTCTCCGGTATGTTTGGCATTCTTGGCCATCGCTGATATCGTCTTTCAATTTTTGGGCCTCAATCACGTAAAATGCGCAAGAAATCGCGGCGTGGCTGCATCGCGTTGATCCGGCGCTTGGTGATCTTGTGGGTGGCCAAAAGTGGGGGGTCCGACTTCTGACTTCGCACATTAGGCAATTCAGTTAAGTTAGTCATTGTATTATTTCTTTAGCTTAGCTAGTCCATCGGTTCGGGAAAGAACAAACTATGTGTAAGGAGCTCGTCACGGGTATGAAGGGATTCGTGGTCATATCGTGTCGTCGTCCCTGATCTAACAATTTATCCCGAAAACTTCTCTCCACTCATCAGGTGCATCCAACTCGGCGGCAGCGTCCTTCGCAGCTTCATCAGCAACGATGTTCCAGTCTCTCGGGATCTTCCAGAACTGGACAGCCATCCCGTAGTCCTTGTATCCCTCGATCTCGCCCAGCAACACATCCCACAGATCCCTATTCTTGACGTCGGCCCCCCCGCGTGTCGTCCAGCCATTCTCGGCCCACGTCTTGGCCCATTTGGTGGAGCCCTCAACCACATACTTGGAATCGGTGGCGATAACAATCGTGTGGAACCCCTCGCCTGGCCAGTGTCGGAAACGTAGGGCTGCAATAACAGCGCGGAGCTCCGCCCGGTTGCTAGACTGAATGCTATCGTCGCCGAAAGGTCCCTTTTTCTCTAGGTGGCCAGAGGCGACAAGTCGCTTGCCGGAAGGATCGAGTCCGTGCCAGAAAGCCCAGCCAGCCTTTGGGTTTGGTTGGCCGTTGTTCAGACATGCACCGTCGGCGCGGATGAGGACTTTGCCGTCGTCACTTCGGAAAGTGTATCTGATAGACTATGTTAGCTTTATCTTCCATCAACTATGCATTCACTTTCCTTGTGACAAGTATATGGGTCTTCCGGCCAGAAAATAACCCCGAGGGAGTGCCTGAAGCCGGCGACGGGACAAACTTGGTTGGAAAGTGCCGACCAGTACCTCTTCTCAATCTAGGACCCAAAAGATCGAAGGGAATTTGAGGGGCTCCCACCATGATGGGCAGATTGTTTGAGCGACCTGCAGTAGAACCCGCAGCGTTCGAATCGTTGGCGGCTAGATCCAAGTCGGTGGTGTCGTCCGAATCAAGGTGAGCACCATCGTCGTCGTCGTCCTCGCTGTCGTGAGCAAGAACGTCATCCATGAAGCTGTAATCTACACAGCACTTTCCGCAGGACACCAGACCATGCGGACCACAGACCAGCCTGCCGTCCGGGAGCTCACAGGGACCCTCCTCGTCATCGCTGCTACTTGGGGTAAGCGGTGTTAGCCCCTGAGCTAGGTACCATCCAACAGGCATGGGTTCGGGTTGTTTCGAGGTGTACAGTTAGCGAACTTGGGTGGGCTTTGTGAGAAACTGAAGACGGAGTGGATGGTGGGCAAGAAGCTGTGCTGGGCACCCATGTTCAGATAAAGAGGGGTGAGAGAGCACCGCCAGCCATGACGCTTATCGGTCCTTCTGGGGACGCACATGATAAGCAAGCGCCAGTGGTGCAGGTCAAACTCCCATACTAATAACTAGCAATGCCAAGCCCCACTTATTCCTCCGCTCGTTCCTCCCAGCCCACATAAGCTGGTGCTGGACAGTGGTACGCCAGGACAGTTGTACTGCCACTATTTGGACCAAGTTACGAATACCTCCTAGAAACCACGTAACAACCAGCGTTTACCCCATCAAGATCAGCGATTTCTACCCTCTCCCTCATTTACTAGACACGTTCACTATCGAAGGCCCAAACGGACGACATACCTGCCTTGTACAAGAAGCGGCCGGCTGCAGCATAGCTGCATTTAAAGAAGACTCCGTAAACTTCATGTTTCCGACCGAGACCGCGAGGTCCATTGCAGCTCAGCTCATCATGGGTGTGGCGTATCTGCACTCACGAGGCATATGCCATGGAGGTAGGCTTAGTATCTCAACTCCTCACTGTGCTCCCTCCACCATAGCTCACAAAACCCAGATTTACATTTAAGAAATATTTTATTTCGCGACCCGCATCTTGGCGAACTCAGCCCGGACCTGCTCTACAAGAGTTACCGTTTAGATCAAGCCCCTATCAGCCGAGTTGATGGCGCTCCTGTCGAACCTCACGCGCCGCCGTATGCCGTCTATCCAATGCACATGAGGATGGCCGCCGATAAACTAATAGACCCTATCATCACTATATCTGACTACGGAACATCGTTCATTCTGGCTACTGAGCGCTCCCCCGAGCTTCATACGCCCCCACTCTTCCTCCCCCCCGGAAGACTTCTTTCAGGAACCCATCACACTGGCGGCGGATATATGGACACTTGGCGTTAGCTTATACGAAGTTTTGGGTGAAAGGCCTCTCTTTGAAACTTTTAATGGCGACCAAGACGACATTATCGCAGATATCGTCAGCACACTGGGGCAGCCACCGGCGCGTTGGTGGGATAAATGGGAGAATCGAAAGGAGTTCTTTGAGTTGGATGGCTCCTGGGTTCATAACCTCCAAAGAATCTACACCCCCGTTTTCCGACCATTGCATCAACGCATGTGGGACATGGGACGTGGCATGACACCCGAAACTTGTGACTGGGATGTTGAAGGGGGGGGGGAGATGCAGGCCTTGGAAGAGATGCTAAAGGGCATGTTGGCATTTGAACCTTCAGAACGGCCTACGGCCGAACAGCTGATGAAGTCGGAGTACATGGTCAAGTGGGCGATGCCCGCTTGGGAGCCAAAAACGCATAGTGGCGACATCATAGAGGGTCAGGGCAACCACATCCGCGAAAGGTCGATGCCGGACTCCTACCCAAACATGCACGGTGGAAGTGTGGCGCACTTGCCCGTCATGAACACCATGATCACCATCGAAATATCTGTCTTCGTCCTCGCGATATCGTGACTTGCGATCGGCCTATGCGCTCAAGTCGCGCAGCTCCGGGCGTTACCTGGCGGATTGGAGCTCCTGGCTGATTGGGCGGACTACCGGAATTGTTAACTGAGTGGTAAAAGTTACGATTAACCAACGTCAGAAACTCGAGGCAGTCACTGGATTTACTTTTTGGGGCTCCTGGTGCCTAACGATTCTTGACTCGGCTGTCTCGCACCTGCATTCTGAATTTCTGACGGCCAACCCGACCCATCGATCCGACGAGACTAGAAGCCTTGGGCTTGGAATTCCTCGCGCGCAAAACACAATTAGTGGAAAATAGGCGACGTGACCCTTGATTTTCTTCCCTTTCTCTCTCTCCTGATCCAAAGCTTAGGGATTTTTTTTTAACTTATCGTTGTGCCTACGAGCTTACCCACCCGGTTCACTTCGTAACCATGAGTGCCGTAGGCTTTGATTGGCTGAAAAGAGGAAATGCGGCGCACTTCCATCGTGCATGCTTGAGTAGGTATAAACTGCCGTCATGCTCTCATGTAACTAGGAGGTTCCCTTTCTTTCTTCTCTATCTTGATAGTAAACAGCATAGGGACTAGTTAGTTGAATCAACTCACTGGAGGCCTTTCACAGATGTGCGCTTACAGAGGAAAGAGTATATGGGCCCATGCGAGGATTCTGGTATACTGCGTGTCCGGAACAGAACTTCACAATGAGTAAACCTGAGAGCGCCAAACTTTGTCCATTGAACAGCTAACGGCCGGCCGAGCTTAAACTCCTTTGGAGAACTCCATACAACGACCGAAGCTTACTACGGCTTAGACCAGCTGTAACTGGCGTGTATAACAGGACCAAGTTTCCTTTAGCTAGTAATATCAGTATGCCTTCGTCAGTTATACTTCCTCGAATGACAGCGCAGAACTTACATATTAGCCTTCGTAGTGCTCCTACCCATCTTGTTCCCCAATGGTAAATCCATTTGACAACTTCAGTCCGAGCGGCAGGCCGTGAGTAAACTTATCCGTGTAGGGCCGCCCTGATCGCTTAGAGACCACCTCATCAATGTGCTTATTAATATCGTAGCTATAAATATTGTCAGAACTTATTCAGGCAACGGGGTTGTAGGCGTACGCGTTCATCTCCTCGATATTCAGTTTTGTTTTCTCGTCCGCTACCTTGTAAGTCGGACTATTCGTGTTGCTCGAAAACCCTGAGTGACTATTAGTAATGCATAATAACACTATGGGATTTTCGAGAGTTAGCTGACCGATTCGCTCGTTGATATTGTACCCTGCTTTCGCGGCCCCGGCCTGGACTTTTGTTACTCTCGGTAGCCGCACGACCTCATAAATAGCTAGCGCTTCGGCCACATCTCCCTGAAAGTATTTTCTACCAAAGAGGATACCAAGGGCTGCTGCGTCCTCAATCGCCATACAGGCACCCTGGCTTTGATGGGGCATCATCTGGAACATTGTTAATACTGGTGACCTCGATTCCGCCGACGGCTCTTGTCGTAATACGAACCGGATGAGCCGCATCCCCCAACAAACAGGCTACGCCTCTCGCAATGTATGGGAACGGATCACTGCTCAGTAGATGAGTTCGTGGTCTCAGTGTTGTGCAGTTGTAGGAGCAAACCTACTGTATCCACAAACGCCAAGGTCGGATGTCCTTGCCAAGGGCAAGATGTCCGCGAACCTGCGGATCAAGCTCACGATAAGGTGCCATTAGCTCCCCCACCGGCCAATCATCCTCCCCCCATGGATGGTTGGCATAATCACCTTTCTCCCGCGAAAAGAAACAATAAAACGATAACAGCTTGCCTGCACGGCATGGAGACAGGACAATCTTGTCCCAACCCCCTTTCTGGCCGCCCCAGAACTGTAGTGCGCTATCCTGGGAAAAGTCAACGAGACCGGCTGAGATGGCGTTTTCGGTGAGGACGTTTGCATGGAGACAGCTTGACTCGGCTGGACGTTTCTCGGGGCGGATGCCGAGAATACCACGGACGGTGGAGCCGATCCCGTCAGCGCCGATGATGAGGTCGTGCTTTGCTAGCTTGCCGCTCTCAAACTCAATCACGCCAGTGCACATGTCGATATTCTTGCACTGAACATGTATCGTTAGCCTGGGCTGACACAACACGTAATTACCAGCAAAAAAGATGAGCGCATCTGCTTCTCTAAAGGAACTAACACGGCGCAATTGTTGAACTTTTAAAGCCTGTCGCTGAGGGAATTGCACATCATACCTTGTGGTTCACAAACAGCTTCGCAGGAAGGCCCTTCCCTTCACCCAAAGCTGAGTCCTTCAGCATGGAATGCATATACCGCCGCTCAAACATGTAATGCGCGTGCCCCCACCGCTCCTCGTAGTCGTCCAGACTGTATACACTCAAAGGCTCACCGGACGTCCAATCGCGGCTGATGAGCTTGCGCAATATGACACCATCGCCTTTCTCCATGTCCACATCCCATTCGTGCAACCAGCGAGTGCCGTTAGCAGCGCACGAGACTGACGCACCAACTTGGCCAACCAAGTCAGCTCCGTCATAGATAGATACCCGGTGTCCTGCACGGCGAAGGGCGATTGCTGCCGACATTCCGCCGATGCCGCCGCCGATGATACCGACGTCGAGCTGTTTCCAAGAAGTTTCCGGTATAGATCCCATTGTGGTGAATGTCTTTCTTATAAGGGTCTGGATAATACTTGAAAGTAAAGGGCAATGGCAATTTCAGCCTGCAGTTTGCAAAGAGGGACAGTCGACCAAGGCACTCGGTCAAAAGCAGAGACAAGCGTGAATATATATATATGGTAGTTTCATGCATCATCCTCGCCAAAAACATTTGCATGGCCCCAATGCTAATGTTCAACAGCCAATAGAACCATTGTCATGTCTCACCAGCTGAGTGTGCATTTAGGTCACCATCAATACTATGTCTGAAAATGCTTATCCGAGGCTACTGAGGCACACCGCTCGAGCCGCCGTCGGGCGTAGGAGCGGGGTAGTTGGGCTAATGCCTGCCATCGCCTGCACGGTATCCGTCGGCTCCACCCTGACGGGGCCAACTAAGCGCTGCGCACTTAGTTGGTCACAAAAGTGTGAGACAGCCCCAAAAGTATGAGACACTCGATTGCAGCCCCACTATCGTAGATACCTCGTTTTATATGCGAATTTAGCGGCGCTAGATGTTCATAACGTAGAATCGCGTCGCGATCATGGATCCAAGCGTGTTCAAGGCCGCCCGGGCGGTCTTACTGTATCGTGAAGCTGCTCATCGGCCTCGCCGAGCAATAGCGACTCCAACGAGGCCACTCTCGATACGTGCTGCCGCCGCAAAGTATGGTGTTTCGCCCGCAACAGTACAACGCGCGGTAAAGCGGCTCGCGTCAACAGAGGCGCCAGCTATCACAGGCCGTCCTCCCGTCTTTAACGATGACGAAGATGGAGCTATCGTGGCGTACGTGTTATGGATGCAGCAGGGAGGTTTCCCAGCCACCAAATCGCAGGTTGAAGCCGCCGCTTTTGACTCTGCGCCGCCGCCGCGATCCTGACGCGCCGCCACTATCTAAGAATTGGTACGGCCGCTGGCTCGAGGCCCATCCGTACCTCCGGAAGACCACGATCCGGGCGGTCGAGCGAGATCGCAAGTCCTTCGAATCGACAAACATCGCGGGTGTAGAGAAGTTCTTCTCCCGGCTCGATGACCTCACGAAGAAGCATCGAATCGACGCCTCAGAGATATGGAATGCGGACGAATGCGGTATTAGAATAGGCAGCGTGAGAGAGCGTATCTCTGTGCTCGTGGTTCGCACTACGCGTCACCGCCGCCCTGAGGTTATTGACCCGGGAAATAGAGAATCTTGCACCCTCATAGGAGCGGCTAGCGCGGCGGGAGACACGATGCCGCCGTGGATGGTGTTTAAAGTGTTCCCAACGGAATCTTGGGCCGACGCGGACGGTTCTGGTGATATTCGCTTTGCCCGATCAGATACAGGCTTCAGCAATAGCGAGATTACTCTAGATTGGGTCCATCACTTTAATATTATCAGCTGGAGCAAGTCATCGCGAGCACAAGGCACTGGGCAGTCGCTAGAGCAGTGGTTTGGCTGTACTGCTTGGTGTACTGATCCGGATAATGCCGCCGTACCTCGAGAGCCTCGCGCAAGGCCAAAGCACGAGAGAATCTTCCGCTGCCTAGTTGTCGATGGCTTCACAGGGCATACAGACGTCGCCTTTATCGAATATTGTATCAAATTTGATATCTTCGTGGTCTTATTCCCTCCTCACTCAACGCACGTGCTGCAGCCGCTTGACGTTGGTGTTTTCCAGCAGCTGAAGAACGCACAGCAGAAGGATCTCCGGGAATTTATCCTCCACGGCAACCTCAACTTCACGAGGCACGACTTTATCGCGTCGTTGCAAAAGACATTCGACGAGGGCTTCACGAGACGCAATATCATCTCTGGCTTCGAGAAGACGGGCATCTGGCCCGTCTCGAGCGAGCCAGCTGTGATGAAGCTCTTAGAGACCCAGAAAAAGGCACGGCGGCCGATAGATCCAGCGTATGCCGCTCTATTGCCAGCCGAGGATCGGTGGCAACAAAGTGCTAACGTAGTTCGTGATGTCGGCGAGCGGTATCACGACGTGTTAAGTTCTCCGACTCGTAGAGGCATCGTCGCGGCCTCGCGGGTTATAACAGAGGCACAGCTTCTAGAGTCGAATCTTCGCTATTTTATCAAGGACCGCGACCGTCGGATCGAGAAGGTTAATAACCGCATAAAGAGAGGCAAAGCCGTAAAGCCTAGCGGGCAATTCTTTACGAACAGCGTTAGCCTTAACCAGATAAGACAGCAGTCACAGCGAAACTTAGAAGCAGAGGCAAAGAAGGAAGAGCGGCGCCAGCTACGAGAGTCACAACGCATCTTGAGACGCGAGATGGAATCACTCCGTGAGCAGTGGCGCGGCGATAAGATACACGAGGTTAACGGCAAGAGGAAGACGCTGACCTTCAAGCAATGGCTTGAGCTGACGCACAAAGCTAATAACTATCTCAGCCTCGAGGTCAATAATAAAGAGTATCTGCGCCTCCTTAATATACACGACGATAGCTTCTTCTTCGATATTGTGAGGCGCGGGCAGCGGCCAGGCCTTGATGAGGCTATCCAGGCCGCGTCACAGGCGGCCAAGCCGCTGAGCGCCTTCGAATTCCCCCCAAGCGACTTCTCCGTCAATATTTCCACACAACGGCCGCCAGCAGCGGATGAAGGCGATGGCGACGATGAATTTAGCAGCATGCACGACCCGGACGAGTATCACGATGCGATACAATACACTGAGTTGCTCCAGGCCTCGTCAGACTGGGCGCTGCAATCTTCGTCGCCGGCTGAAGCGCGGCCAGCGTCAACGCCGCGCTCTCACGATGCCGCGAGATCATCGCCATCGTTGCCCTCATCGCCGCCGATGGACACGCCGTGCCGCTATCGCGAAAATGATATCGAGATGCCTCGTAATGTGCGCCTCGGCACGTCGCTGTTATAGGCCTTAGAGTAGCCTTCCCGGGCGCAACGCCTAAGATAGAGAAAATCCAACATCGCCAGTCAATTTTTTAGCCTCCCTTTTAGTATATATACAATTTTGAACGCGATTGGACATGCATAGAAGCGTGTAGACCGAAATGTTGATAAATTATATTTTCTCTGCCGCTTTGCCACCTGTTCGTCTGGAAAGTGCAGACCTTGCAAGTCTCAAGCAGCGTCACTGTTCAAATCCACGTAAAGATAGTCGGAGAAGGAGAAATTGGCTGACAACATCTTGGCATAAGGTAACTCATTACAACCATCCCACCATTTCCATAAATGTCGTTTTGACCATCATCACATCCTCCGCAAATCCACCGATCCCCCTGCCTCGCCGCTTGTGTGCGATACCTTTCCTCATACCTGTCGTATTGGCAGCTTCTAATCTCCTCTTGTTAGGTACGAGCTGCGCAAGAGGCAGTCGCACTTGTTCGAGTAAACATGCACGTTCGAAATCGATCATCATCACGCCATTCACCTCCTCGTTGAAGAGCATGTTAGCGCTTCGTACGTCTCTGTGCACGACACCTTCCTGATGTATCGCACGTAAAGATGAAAGAGCTTTGGCCTCGAGGATTCTCCTTGTGTCGTCTGCAACCTTGGTCTCGTCAACCATAACTCCTCCCCAGGAAAGAAATGTCATGTGCACGATGTAGACTCGATGATCGTAGTAGTAGGTCCTCTTCAGCGGCCGAAGATCCACAGCGCCTAGAAAGACAGGTAAGTGGACACCCTGAATCCGCTCTAGACGCCTGTAGACAGCTGCTTCATGCTCAAGATCTCGGATGAAGGCTTGCACTGTGCCCTTGCACACAAAGGTGTAGCCGTATGACAAAAGTGTTACCTTGAAGAGCACACCTCGAGCACCGTGCTGACCTAACTTTGTGATCCCTGCATCCAGCGTGCGTCGCAATTGCTCACCCAGATGTTGCAGCCATGTAGAGTGACTGATTGGGTGTTGCATGGGAGTGCATCCTGGAATTCCGCCGTGGTGACCGAAGTTGGGACAACGAGGATCAAGGGTACCTCCGCGAACGAGCCCAAGAAGGCATCTTTGGGTGCAGTATTGCCGTTCCACTTCCTTGTCGCCACCTTGGCGTTGCCGATAAGCGAGGATTCGCTGGCTACGACGAGGTTCATCTGCATTGCCAGTCCCAGATCCAACCTGTCCACGTCTTCCCCGCCGCTCAGAAGGGGTAGGGGTACCAGGAGGCTGGTATCCAGACTCGTCGTCCGATGACTCTGATTGACCTCGTCCAGTCGCGAATCTCTCGTGCTCGTCGCCTCTCGTAATCGGACGGCGTTTCCTCTGACGCATGATCGGCGATCGATCAAAGCCTTCGTATGTGGTAGGTGCCCAGCTCGATGCGCTGTCCGACCCCGTTCGTTCGCTCTCCGGAATTGATCGCAATGTCGTTTCAAAATCTTCCTTCCACTTCTTGAGTTTCGCCGCCGCACGATCGCGCTCATCCTGCCCGTGATCTATCAGTCTGCCCGGTCCACCCAGCGCCGTCAGACTGAACGCGAGATACTGCCCCACGGCAGAGCTGGATTGCACGTGTTCTTGATGAGCATCGACTTCCGGGCCCGGCTCTGCCAAATGATAGTACAATGTCTCGGGCTCTGACCAGTCCACTTTGAGAAAGACAGTCGCCTCGCCAGTCGTCAGCAGCCCATACTCGAGACCACCTTCGATCATGTAATGATACGTCTGTGTGACCGCAGACGCTGTCAGCTTCTCCGCATGGTACTTGAATCGCCCCTCCGAGTCATCGGTCGGCGGGATCGTCTTTCGATTGACCACTTCTTTATAGATATTCATCGGCCGCAGTCCCGCGCGCAAGTGAAGGGCCGTGAGCTTATGGGGGGCCTTGTACTCAGACACATAGATCATTGTCCGCTTTTCCGGAGATGAGTCATCGCATGAGCGATAGATGCAAATTTGATCGGGTCGTAATCGATGAAGATCTCGCCGGTGGTCCGGTGTTTGCGGCGGTGTCGACGGGCTGTCCCGGGCGACAACTTCCTCGGCAATGTCGCTTATGGCGTGAAGGTGGTTCTCGAATACGATTCCATTCCCCATGTTGAATGCATCGCGCATTCCGTCAATCTGCCTGAGCTTCTCTAAGATGTGTCGTACAGGATCTTCGACGCTATTGTGCATGAAGTATTCCAGCGTTTTCTCATCCGCTATCGGCCGCTGCGCCACTCTCGATCCTAGAGCGGCTAGGAAACTCCGGCTTTCGAAAAGACTGGTATCGACTGGTAGACGTTCGTAAAGAATGTGAAAAACGCCCTTTTGTTCTTCCAAGAAGTGCGGCCAAGGCTGAAGACTAGTTGGACACAATTTGTCCCGGGGATTGGTGATGGAGCCTCTTGATGTAAGTCTGCGGTCTTGCTCTACCGTAAACCGAGAAAAGACAAGACGATGACAAGCCTCGACATACTCATCAAACGTAGTCTGTCGCGTCTGTTCCTCTGCTTCTTCAGCGCGTCGATGCTCTCTCTCGGCACGATCTCGCTCTTGTTGACGCCCATGCTCTGCTTCCTCAGCGCGTTGCTGCTCCCTCTCGGCACGATCTCGCTCTTGCTGACGCTCTTGTTCTGCCTTTTCGGCACGATCTCGCTCTTGTCGACGCTCTTGCTCTGCTTCCTCGGCGCGTTGCTGCTCCCGCTCGGCGCGTTGCTGCTCCCGCTCGGCGCGTTGCTGCTCCCGCTCGGCGCGTTGCTGCTCCCGTTCGGCGCGTTCTTCCGCCTCACGAAGTCGCCTTTGTAATTCCTCCATATAGCTCGGCGCGTTGCTGCTCCCGCTCGGCGCGTTGCTGCTCTCGTTCGGCGCGTTCTTCCGCCTCACGAAGTCGCCTTTGTAATTCCTCCATATTGCATATCTGCTGCTTGCACCGGTGGCTTTGGCTGAAATTAGTGAAGATTTTTGGGAATACTTCAAGGGCATGACACCATGGAAAGAAACATTAGTCAGTTGAGACGGCAACGGCACAATGTCACGTGGTTGTTTTCACTTCATGACTAACCCAGACAGCACCTCACCTCCACCCCTGCACGACAATTCAATAGTGCCCCCCCAGGAGAGTGGGGCCGGAAAATCAACACAGCCAGAAATGATACTCGTGCCCGCCCCTACTTTTAAGGGGAATCGCTTTGGCTTCCCATTACCCGTGCCATGTCCCACTTTTATTTGGCACGAACTCGCACCACCTTTTAGTTCCAAATAAAGTTGGGCGTGGCACAGGTACTCGAAAAAGGAAGTCTCGAGTCCTCCAGCCACTAATTTACATGCCAGACTTACGTGTCCAGGTTGTCGCCAGGGAGATAATGGCATTAGCAAAGCCAAATCTGGAAATATGGTCTGACATCTGTGCGAGGTAAAGCACTCATCGGCACCGTTGTACGAAGCATCAACCTAGGCGAAAGATGGTTTGGATATGATTAGGTATGCATGTGTCTGTCTGTGTATAAATCGCGGCCGGTGACTGTAGGCCAATAAGACCACATCCGATTACGGACATAATGTGTGCGTGTTTGCGGGCCAATCGATAGATGTCCCAATCATTGGACATAAGACGTTATTGAATGGTGGAGATTTGCAAATTATCAACATATACATAACGAGGAAGAGACCGCGATCTTCTCAGGCGGAAAGGCATTTTCCACGCATTTTCCACGCTATTTGCTCCTGCATAAAACGCCAAAACCCGATATAACGCTCAAGCTCAACGCACACCAAAAAATCCCAGAATCGGATTCCCCGCATGTGGCTTAAACGGGACTAAGGCCCAATCTTGTTTGCATTAGGCTGCAATAGGCTAAGTTTTGACCGCAAAAATCGAAAACGGCTTAGTTTTGACCACGAAATTCCCATTGTTAACCATGGTCCAAGTTTGTAGAAGTCAACGATGAGATGAAGAATCTCGATCAGCAATCACAAGACAGTTCCTCGAGTTCTGAGAATTTGGGAAGTTCTTTTGAGTTCCTGAGGCTTCAAGGAGTATTTTGCCGCCAATATCGGCTGTTTTGGACCAGATTTGGGCTTTAGTGTCAAGTCGCGATTTGGGCGATGGTGGCCGCTTGAGTTGCCGGGTTCCCCTGTCCAAGGGAAACCCACGCTATGAATGGGAACGGCCATAGCCGCCCAACTTTCACCATGCCATACTCCCCTCCCCGCCAGGGTACCGCTGCTCCAACCAATCAAATGCGGCAAGGAACCGCCGCGAATGCTGCAGCGAGATCTCGGTCTAGGAGCGCCCCGAGCCGTCCATCATCGATCACCCTCGCCGATATAAATCACACATCTAGATTCAACATCCGATAGCGCACTTCTTCGTCCTCATCAAAGCCCCTGGAAGTCGTGCTTACCATGTCTGAGCCAATTGGGCTCGCATCTGGGCTGGTAGCCCTTTTCTACGTTCGCACTCAACTCTAGTGTGACGCTGCTTGTTGTATATGGTGGAAATTCTGCTTAGTTTACTGCCTTCACCCTGGTCCGGTAAGTTGCAGTTATATTCAGGGGCATTGGCGATGAGTCCTTCCGCGTACTTAGCCAAGTCAAAGACTCGGCCATCCTCAGTAGGCGCCACTTCCGCTTCGGGACCTGCGCGCTTAGTAGGCGGGCGCCTGCCTACCTGGACTCGACAGCCGGTCACGATGCGTTGCATAAGCGCGGGCGCACGCCTCGTCGCAGTGCCACTCAGCAGACAGCTGCGGTACCGAGGTCTAAAATAGGCACCGTGGGCGACAGTTGCAAAGGGCCGTCGCGATGCAGGAGGCGAGCGATGCGTGCGGCGGCTGTGGGCGTGAAGCCGGGCCGCCGCCGAGGGGCGAACGACGGCGGCCTGCAGACCTAGTCGAGGAGCGGCGTCATTCTTTCCTTAGATGAGGCTGCTGAGCCCGCCATTTGCCGTCTGCGATTCACTTTTCCTCTTCCGTTCTCTGCGTTGCCTTTTCTTGTCCGTCTCGTCCAGAGCCCAGACCGCGATGGCAGTGCTCTCCGTCTGGTTTCTTCCTCTTGTCGTTTGCCCGTGAGCTTGCCGGCCATCTCAGGTCATACATACCCTGTTATCCTTAGGTTCTTACTCGCATTCTGTTCTTGTGGACTTTGAGCCCCTGTGAGCTAACAAGGTTGGCTGCCCCGCCCCCCCTCGAGCCTCCGGATGTAGTGTTGTTGTCGTCCTTGCTTGCGTTCTTTCGGGCTGCTGGCTCTCCCCCTCGGCTTCGGGGCTCTCTTGGGGATGGGAGCTGATTGGGAGACTGAAGCTATGACATAGAGGAAGACTGCACTGTCTTCATTGACTACGGCCCAACACTGACGCCGCGACACTCCAGAGGATCCCGATAGAATGGCCAGGAAACAGGCCGTCGCCGGCTTCCTTACTCTCACTGTTTTATGCACAGGCGCCGCCCACTCGGCGCTTGTATTACCAGACGATATTTCCCCTTTTGTCCCCGCCTGCGCACAGGGATGCTTCCTCTCATTCTTAGCTTTTAATTATGGAACGCGCGGCCACGATGGCGAGGTCGTCCCTCCTCTGGCCTGGCTGTGCTCCACACGCGGCGATTACACGGTCGGCGAGGGAGCAGTGCAGTGCCTGACCGCGGAGAAGTCGGTCGGGTCCTGCTCTCAGGAGGAAGGAAGCGGTGAGTTCTGTCTGGTTGCCGTCATGGACGAGGGGACCCGAGGAACTGACTGGGTTGACGCAGCGTCGGCAATTTACAGAGCGCATCAGATGTGCAGCGGGCTGCCACGCGCAATCCGGTCAACCCACGCGGTCATCACGGGGTCATCACGGCGACCTTGGTCCTTCCTCCTGTCAGGGGAGGTGGCCCCGTGTCATTCGGATTCATTCCCCCCTCCGCTGAACACGCACGCGAAGACGAGGACCGCGCTCCCGCCCTCCAGGTCGACTTCTCGTCCGCTCGTCGCCAGCACGACCGCCAGCACATCGTCGGCCACAAGGGGCTCGACGTTGGGCTCCTCGGCCGCTGATACGCGCTTTCGGCCTTCGGCAACTGAATCGTGGACAGCCACCGGCGTGCCCATCGGAGTGGAAGAGGGCGGCGAAGACAAGAAGGCCGAGTCCGGCGGATCCCTCACGGCCAGGCAAAAGGCGGGTATCTCCGTGAGCATCGTCGGGCTCGCTAGCCTCGCCGTCGGCATCATTATTCTTTTCAGGCTCTATCGGAGGAGGCAAGACAAACGGTGTAGGTCAGACAGCACCGAGGCTCTCCGCATGCGCGACACCTGGGGCTACAAGTTCGACAAGGGCGGTGGCGGCGGAGGCGTCGGCGGCAGCGGAGGGAACTCCTGGCTGGCCCAGCGAGCCTGCCCGCAGGTCCGCCTGGTGCAGGCGTCGCCGCCTTCTCCACCCCGACGGTCCAGACCCCTGCCACTGGCGCCCCTGCAGATCCCCGATCAGTGCTGCGCGCAGGCGGCGGCCGGGCCCTGCGACAGCATGCCCGAGTTCGAGGAGGACGGCAGGGCGTCGTCGCTTTCCCCCGAGGGCCAGATCTGGCTGCTCCCCTCGGCGGTCCCGCAGTCGACGGCCACCTACTATGTTTCCGACAAGCACGGCAACTGGGTTCTTGGCGGCCCCAGGCGTGGCTCCCACGTCGTCGAGATGGGCGTCGCCAACGTGGTCCTGCTGCCGGCGGCCCAAAAGGCCCAAAGGGTCCATCATCCCAACTCCAAGTCCCCTCTTCTGGGGTCGCAGCCCTCCCCCACCACCCCCGAGTTACGGCAACGGGCCATGCTTCAGCCCTTGTTTTCTTCCCACGCAAATCCGCGCATCGCCCCCCCGTCCGCGCCGTTCCCCGCTGCGCTGCCCGGACCCAGACTCGTCCTCGGGCGAGCTCGGCCGAGAGCGGCGTCACGACCATCAGTTTCCGAGGAAGAGCACCTGCGGCCTCCCGTGCCGCCGCAGGCAGGCCAGTCACCAATTTACCGAATCGCCGCGTTCCGGCGGCAACCGACGCTCGCCGGTGGTGTATCCACGGATCGGCGGACGAAGCGATGGGCCCACCACCACGACCGGGTGTCGTCGGCCAGCCTGCCGAAGCCACGCTTCCCGATCACCCCGTATTCACCTATCCCCTCCACGTGCTCTGCTGTGCGCCTGAGCCGAGTGCACTGGCAGTTTGGTTCGGTGGAGGCACACGCACTGAAGGAGCCGTTTGGGGTCTTCACACGCACTACTTGCACTATTAGGAGCCCTGGAGTCATGTAGCTGCTTCAGAGTCGTCTCATATGAGAGCCTTGGTCGCCCCACGGGCTATCATAGACAATGGATGACCCATCGATATACTAACAAAAGAGGGTCCAGCCCAATCAGGTATCGTAAAAGTCATGCCCGTGTAAGAGTCATGCCCATGTATCAAAAGTGTCATGCCCGTATATCAATTCCCCTATAAATACGGTCGATTATGTCCTGCTTGCGCAACATTAGAAGGCTGCGCCGTCTAGAGATCCGAAATGAATCACTACAACATGTTCTTTTATCCGTTTTTCGCCATGCTGGCGCCACCTAGGTCTCCGGTGCTAGCCGTTGAGCCTGCACATCTAGGCGACATGGATCGCGGGCTTTCATCTTTACAGAACAACACAATGCCACTTGAGCCCGCGCCTACACTTGACAAACGTGCCGGAAAAACCTTTGTATGCTCCGAGTATCACGATGCCGAAGCAGCCCTGGCTAAGAAGTCTCTAGTATTTTACGCCTCTTGAAAATTTGTTGCATAGCGTCGTGGAGTATGTCCCTGGGTTTGGCACGATTTACGAGCTTATTCGCCTGGACGAAGCCGAGAGTAAGGGAGATACGAGGAATATGTGGATATCTTTTGCCAACGCATGCGAGGCTGCAGTCAGAGACGCTGTTTTGCTTGCTGGCACAGAGGAAGTTGGCACTGTTGTCATGCTCCATACCATGGCCGAATCCATGACGGACAGCGCGCTCGATGTCTTCTTGGCCCATCCTTCGAAGCCGATGAAAGTTAACATAACAAAAAAGGAAATGTACAAAGAAGATAGGCACTATATGTTATGGCCAGGGAAGAAGGACCAGAAGGAACCGACCCCGATAGACGCGATAAACGAGCTCGACAGAATGAAGGGCGCGCATTACGCGGGAGCTACTTTTCAAGGCAAACTTACGCATTATAAATATGCCCCGAACGGTGTTTGGGTCCGGTTCAACATGCCGCACGGCATTTATGATGGCGCTGGCGTCACTTTTGCTTGGAAATGGGACACAAATGATAAGACAGTCTTTATTCACACGCACCCAAATCTCAATTCGCACGCACCCCCCCACATTCAGCCACAGCGCCTCCGAGATCGGAGCCCAATAAACCATTGGTGCGGATGTCTGACATTTCCAACTCCTTGGCGAGCAGGAGTCTAATTCGTTGCAACAGTAATGCTGTCGCCAACCGTATCTTTACCACCCTCGTTGGCAAGCCACGAGTCTGCTACTCCCAGATCTTGCGTCATTTCAGAAGAGTTACACCGTTCAGCTCGTTTGCTGCTGTCGTCCTGTGTCTTCGCCTGTCGGCGCGTAACTCGAGTGCTTCCTGACTCGACAACTTTACTCCGTTTCGGCCGACGTCGCGGTTTGTCTTGTGCGTCTGCTGCATCTTCTTCCTCCAGCGTTGCCCCCAGTTCGAATTGAGAGTAATTTCGACGCGCCGAGCGCTGGACGCCACTCCGTGTTGAGCCTTGAGGGGCTAGCTGCTTCTCTGGGATTGCGCGTTCGTTGCCAAATGGTTCGCCATTGCGTGGTCGACCCTTAGGTATCCCCATTGGAGGACGTCGTATTTGAAGGAGAGGATCATCAATGTCTCGTGATCGCTTGAGATGCCAGAATGGATCTAGGTCTTGCCTCTTGAGTGGTTCCTTTCGACGAGCTAGCTCCAAGAGCCTGTGAGCACAGGGTAGACCGTATTGAGCCCTCGTGGATCCTGAACATTGCGGCAGTGCCTTCTTAGAGACCCGGCTCGATTCCATAACTCGGTGCATCTCGTTTAGCTGGTCTAGCGCCCAACGAGTCACGTTTAGGGGGAGCTGGCCGAGCCATTCTCTAACTGGTTCCGAATAGTGGTATTAGCCTGTTGTATTTTATCTTTATACAGTTGACTCTTATCCGCCGAAAATCCTATTGTACAATTAGGGCTCAATTATAGAAGGATTACTGAACTGCTAGATTGGAATTTGTGGCAAGCATCTCCAACACAGGAGTTAAATGGATATATCTCCTTCGCTTCATAACTGGCGTTGACAAGTCGCAAGAATGCTGTCTGCGGGATCGTTGGCGAAGTCGGAGTTCTTGTGGCTATGCTGTGGCTGAATGTGGGGGGGTGCGTGCGAATTGAGATTTGGGTGCGTGTGAATAAAGACTGTCATACATAATGGTATGTGGAGGTGGATACCGTAACAATCGGTCGTGAGCGGATATGGTAGCAGAGAAGTTCTTCCTCGTCCTCGCGTTAGAAGAATATCGATAGCAAGGGCGTGTAGAACTCCGTAGGACGCAGCAGCGTTGCTTAAAGGTAAACGATGATCAATCTACTACGAGACTCGCAAAGGGGACAGGCTGGCCGCGGCAATCCGCGATACGGTTATGGAATCTTTCTTCGCCTTCGCCTGCGGTCCGCCACCGCCACCACCGTATAGCCGTATACGGAGGTTCGGGCCCATACTGTGTAGGCCAGTGTGAGCCATAGTTGACGTGCACAGAATCCCTAAGTCCGCTGAGAGGATATACGTCTCTGGCAACGCCGCAGCCACACACTCCCGACAGACCCACCGAGGCCAACGGCTGAAGCAGGAAGAAACTCGTTGCGGATGCCAGCATGCGTGTAAACCCCTCCGTCCATACATACATTAATGCCGGCGTGATTGAAGCCGATGCTGACTACATCGGCTTCGAGCCAACCTCACGCCCGCTGCTTCGGTGCAGCACGTCGCCCGTCGATTGTTGTTTGTACAAAACCCGTATTAATTACAGTACTGTACTCATTGCCTGAAATCTTGACTCATCGCCTGCAGCAGCAACGCTGCCATATACCTCTCGTCGGTCTGCACAATATCGCTGACTCCGGTGACAGGATCTTCATCCTCGACATAACACGCCTCCCAGGGACTCCGTGGTACGCTAGACATATCTGGAGGGAGTGCAAATTGTTGGAGGACTCCAGTGGGATCTGGAAGGTTCCATGGATATGGCGACTCCGTCGCCTGAGTCTATATAGACTCGGATCATCATCACATCTGTAGCTAGATAGACAAGCATCAATAGATTCTCCCTTGAAGAATGGAAGGTTGTTGCTGCGGTTCAGAAGATCCTTCAGCCATTCAAGATTGCGTCGAAGCAACTCCAGGGCGAGGGTATTGCTGGCAAACGCTCCACTTCAGGGGGTTTTGATGAATACTTCCAGGTGGTCGAGATGCTCCTTGATCACCTCGAGCTAGCCGTTCAGGGGGTGATCATCGAAGAGAATAACGATCGTGTGATGGAAGAGGTTCGTCTGTTCGACGACATGGACGCGAAGACTCGGAGACTTCTGAAGATTTACATCAAGCTCGGATGGAAGAA
Source organism: Hirsutella minnesotensis 3608 (assembly GCA_000956045.1). Lineage (NCBI taxonomy): Eukaryota > Fungi > Ascomycota > Sordariomycetes > Hypocreales > Ophiocordycipitaceae > Hirsutella > Hirsutella minnesotensis. The sequence goes on from KQ030642.1 coordinate 54,546, forward strand.
GCTGAACGACTACTACGGCAAGCTAACCTCCACTTCCTACGTTGCGGCGGTGGTATTCCACCCGTGCAAGAAATGGCGAGCGCTAGAGCAGCTTTGGGACCAGTTGCCATGTCGCCAGACCTCGGAATGGAAGATGATGTATGAGAGAAGCTTAACCAGAGTCTGGGAAGAGAGGTACAAGAACATGGCTCATGAGGCAGTCTGCAATGCCGTTTCAGAAACCGGGAGCAATAATGCCTTGGACTACATTGAACGCCGATTGGCATTTAGTAGGTCACTGGTCTGTACTACCCAAGGGTGGCAGAGTAAAGGGCCAAAGCAACTAGCCGCGTTGCCAGTACAAGACGAGCTCGACCAATACCTCTCAGAACCACCAGTGGACAACATCGCGTATAAAACTGACCCCATTGCTTGGTGGAGAGACATAGGCGTTGCGCGTTTTCCTCAGCTATCTTATATGGCTGTTGATCTTCTCACTATAGCGTCGTCCTCTGCCGAAACTGAAAGAGATTTCAGCAGTTGCGGAAGGATGTTAACACCACTCAGATGTCGCCTACGGCGCCACATAGTGGCTATGGCTCAGTGCCTTCGATCATGGAGCAAGGCAGGCATATATCAGCCAACTCTTCCTCTGGGTCTCCTTGAAGGGGATAATTGGAGACAGGTTCTTCAACTGGCGGGCAGGATCCAGCAATGATCGATTTGATCGTCGATCGATTCGATTACAACTTGTGATCGATCGATATCGATCGACAAGTGGTCATGATCGAAATAAATCGATTGACCACGGCTCAAGAATCGATCGAATCGATCGATTTCGAAGCTTGCCGAGAGGTATAAAGAGGGCAGAGTGTCGTACATCAAGGCTGCCTAGAAGACTTATTCATGAGGTGGCGATATTGTTACGCAATACCGCTGTGGCCTATCCTACTGTACAAAGGGTGCGTTGTATTTCATTGAAATACACGAAAAGCGGGTCCACGGACAGGGGTGAGTACCTCCGAAGAGTAGGAATCAAAGCAGTCTACGTAAAGGATAGGAGATATGCGATTTAATAGTATAATGTTAGTTTTGATGTTAAGTGAAGAAAGACTTCATCCCTTATTTGATGGGAATAGCGATTGAGGGCCGCAGTTTTTCGGTTGGAGAGAACGGACGCTACTTCCGCGATATCCGTTCCACTCGGCACTCGCCGACTCATCTACCGTTGCAATGCAACGGTCGCACCGAGAGATCATCTGTCTTTACGCCTACTGGATATCAGAATTTTCTTAGAACCACGATTGAGACTCAACCAGACATACTCGCGGAAAGCAACGGGGCTACTTCACAATGCTTCCGCCGGAACGCTTAACTAACCTCGGTCTATTCATCGACCCGACGGCACATGTTCTTATTTGTACTCATGACGATTGCCGGCATGCGATATCCATTAAGGCATCTCGAGTGTCGACACACCTCAAGGACAGGCATGGAGTTCCAGAGGAAGCTAGGAAGGGGCTGACTAGATTCCTTCGAAGCCTCCAGTCTCCTAGACTTCTCGATGCAGACGAGGTTGACCCACTGGCGGACGGTTCCCCAGAGCACGACTTGCTGCGGACTTACGATGGCTTTTTGTGTCGCGAATGCGATTTTCGAACCATAAGTCTGCAGTCCATGAGACGCCATATCTCTAGTGAAGCCTTTAACGGCTGTCCTGTGCGAGATATCAATCTTACCCGTCGAGATAGAGATAGGCATATCCGACCAGTGTTCTTGCAGACCTGGACCACCGGATCTAGTCGGCGGTATTGGGTCGTTCAGCGCAACGGCAGTACCAGAAGACAAGTGCAACATCCGGGCGTTGCGGAGCACCTGAGTTCTATCCTCGATCGGGAACATGAGCATCATCATGCTACGATGGCCAGGTTGGATGGCCACAAGTCGCAAACTTCCGACATAACATTCCCAGAACAGCGGCCTTGGACCGATAGAACGGGATGGAACTCGACATTTCCGGATCACAGACGCTGGCGCATTCTCGAGGCTTTTACCCAGATTCCGTCCGTTTTTACTGGCAACGGTTACCTGCTGGCGGAAAGCGCGAATCGCCGACTTGAGGAAGACCTCTTTAGCCCGCCAAGCGATGAGCGTCGCATTGAAATGATCCTTACGTATGTCGCTCAGAAATGTCCCAAGCTCATGAAGTCCGGCTCTAGGGTACGCGATGAAGGCCTCCCGTGGTCGACCAATCACAGGCGGACAAGAGAAGAAGCTGGCAGGGGCCCGGCGCGTCTTACGCGTCCAATTGACGCGTGCTTTTCTGAAAGTAAGGGTCCGGGCAAGCTACGAGAGGAAGGCTCGCCAGCCGCGGCTCGCGCAAAGAGGCCTTTCGGAAC
>KQ030643.1:18316-56702 GCA_000956045.1 Hirsutella minnesotensis 3608
TATTATAGTATAGCTATAATAAAGTATATAGTAATTAATTAAGAAAGGAGTAATAAATAAAACTATTAAAAGAAAGAGAAAAAGAAGTATAAGGCCCCCTCTTAGCTAGCTAAATACCTTATATATAGGAGGACCGATAAGTTATACCGCCTCCTACTTATCTTTTCTATAGCTACGACTAGTTATAAACTAATTTATAATATATAAAAGGGTATATATAATACCCCTATATATAAGTATATTTAGCTTAAGAAGAGGGGCTAAATAAGTCTTAATATAAAAAAAATTCTCTTTTTTATAAGCTTTAGCTTTTATAATAAAACTTTACTTTTACCTTTTAATATTACTTACCTACCTTATATATATATATATATATAATTATTTATAAAACCTTAATAATATTAAAACTTTAATAACTTAATATATAGCTTTTTTATACTTAAAGTTAATATTAAAATATATAAGAGTATTACTTTTAAGCTATAAAAGCTATAAAAAGGATATTAATAAAAATAGTAAAAGTAATAAAAGTAAGAGAAGTAGTATAGTTAGTATAAGTAGTAAAAGTAGTAAGAGGTAGTAGAGGTAGTAGAGGTAGTAGAGGTAGTAAAGGTAGTAAAGGTAGTAAAGGTAGTAAAGGTAGTAGTAATTATAAGGTAAATACGAGTAATAAAGGTAGTAAAAGCTTATATTAATAATAAAAGCTTTTCGCTTTAATATTTACTATTATTACCTTTACTTCTCGTGCTTACCCTTATTGCTTTTACCTCTCGTGCTTACTTCTACCTCTCGCGCTTGCCTTTATTGCTCCTGCCTCTCGTGCTTGCCCTTCTTGCTTCTACTTCTCGCGCTTGCTTTTATCTCTCGCGCTTGCCTTGATCTCTCGCGCCTGCCCCCATTGCTCGTGCCTGCTCGTGTCTACTTAGCCTTGTGTAGCTAGGTGCGAGTTTGCGCTATATTTACCTACTTTCTGTGGATAAATAACTAAACGCCGTGGATTTTTAGTCGGGCCCCTTAGTAGCGCGAGCTTCTTATCTTTAGAGTCTTGCGGTCTACCGCACTTTAACGATGGATGTGATTCTGAAAGGTAAAGCTTAGCCGACTTATCGCATCGTTCTTTCGCAAATGGTTGTAAAGGCAAGGGGCTTCCTAGGAGCCGGCTCGAACCTTTATTGGAGGTTAATACGTTATCCAAAGAGGCTCGTAGGGGTCGGAAGCGATGCTTGCGAAAACCTTAATCCCTCAAGACTTCATGTTGAAACCCCGTTGAAGGTGACGGACACACCCTTTCTCTTTTCACCTTCTGTTCCGCGGAACCGCTCAGGGATAAATCCGCGAATTGTGTGGATGATGTAGGATGTGCACTGTATTTACAAGATGTGGCCCGCCTTTGTCGTTGCATCACTTTGAACCGTTCACAAGGTGAGGATCAGCAGGTCAGAATTGTGAACTGCATGTTTGAGAGAGGAGCTTAGAGCTACCAGTGTCATGGAATGAGGAGAGCTGACGTGCTTTTGGTCAGAGTGTCACGATGTCAAGCACTAAAAACATAATGCCATGTGATAGTGGCATCATTTTGATGCCCGGACATTGAAAGCCGGCTGGAGCGCAAATCTGCCTCAGGCAACCACGCGCACCTCTGTTCACGAACAATAGCAGGAAAAGAATTCTGCCTCAGGCTCTCATTCAGAACAAGCACCTGCAAACAATCACGTGCCGCGCCGTTGGACTTCCTGGCAGCTGTTCGAAGCTGGCAGGACTCATTCTAATGTTTACACCAAACACGCGAGCTTGGCTATTTCATCCAAAACCTTGACTCGCTCATCCCATCACCACCTTTGGCACCGTTGCTCACCTTTTCCTATAGCCGCTTTATTGCACCTCTTTCATCTCCTTCTTGTCAGCCCCGACGTTTACCCTCTTGAATTGCCATCACCAGAGTCTACCTGCGCCCTGGCTGGTTGACGTGCTGGTGTCAGCCACGAAGGGCGTCATCATGGACGAGCTCCATGGTGCTCAGCTGCAATGGATCATGTACGATGTCGTGCTGCCACCGAAGCTTCCCAGTCGCGGCCAAGGGCAAGCCCACGAAAGGGTCCTCATCGACAGCGTCTATTCCTCGCTCATCGAATTCGCTTCGCTCGTCAGCGAAAGAATGCGGGCGCCAGTCAAGCAAACGGCCAGAATGATTAGAAGCTTCAGAGAGACTCGAGACGGACGTGGCGGAATCAACAGAGACAGCTTGCTTCGACTCCTACCAAAATTAAGGCAGAAACAATCCTCTGGTTGGTGATAGCCCTCATTGCTTCGCGTGAGGCGACCTGCTAACTTCAATCTTAGCAATCTTACATGTCCAAGCCCAAAATGCCGCTATTATCCTGCATGGGACTGGAGACGGCGTCGTCTTTCAAGCATTTGAGCTCCATCCTCCGAACAAGGATGTTGTCACGACAGTTGGGCGCCTGCAGCGATGTTTCCCGGACCTCATTGTTCGGGTTGAAGCGGACACCTTCGATTCGTCGGACTTCCAATCCACCGTCGCTGATGCACTTGTCAAAATGAGCACGCAGAATCCTCTGGAATCCAACGAAACACTCCCAAACGACAGTGCAAGTCCTGCGCTTGTAACAGATTTGCTTTTCAGCTTTTTGCTAGCAAATGGGAATTCTCGTCCAGGACCGAAGATCTGGAAATGCACAAGAGAGGAGGTAACCATCTCGGACGCAAAGAATGCAAATATACCCTGGCGCCGTTCGCCCGTCTGGTTGGCCCTCCGCGTAGCTATGCACCTGAACCTGTCCACGATCAAGACCGACTTCGTGTCCGACGGTATCTACAAACGCTTCATGGTTTTCTTTCTATCTCAGCTTCTGAAGAGAGCGACAGAGGAAAATATGCACGCCGACCTCCTACATGCCGCAAAAGCCAAACTGAGTCGCCGGCTATTGAAACTGGGCAAGGAAATCACGCAAAATGAAGAATGGTTGGACCCAGTGAAAGAAAGTCTCAACACCGCCGAAAGCCAGCTGGAAGAAAGATGGAATGAGATCAAAGAAGCCTGCACTGATCTTGTGGGCTTTGCGAGACTTGAAGCTTTCAACGTCGAGCAAGACCTCATGCTTAATCTTCCGGAACTGGACGAATTCTTGAAGTCCGCCTTGAATCGAATGCCAAACGACAGAAGAATTCCGTTTGAGCCGAAGTCCGGGTCTCTCTCTTTCGCGCTTGGCGAACTCCCTGTCCTCGACGAGATTGAATCTGGCGATGGGTGTCAAATCCAAAACCTCTACGCCTTCGAGGACTGGGTTTCGACTCATTTCACTACGTGGATAAGCCTGAATATCTCTGCTGTGACGACCTGCGATAAGCTCTATAACATCATTCGAACTTATCATGAGCTTGCTCAGCGTCATTATCAAGGATCGGCAGAAGGCATGTCGCAGATGATTCTCACCATTCTTGAACTTTGGGTCGGTTGCGACAAGTCGGCAGTGGAGAACCATCCCTTGCTCGCCGAGTTCCCTCCCGACATCCCTCTTGAACTGTTTGAGTTTTTGCTCTTGCGATTCAAAACCGACATGGGGAGGCTTTTTCGCGCCGAACGTTATCTCAAAGACAGGTCAAGCAATGCGACTCGTCGTCGCGAACGCTCAGCTATCTTCAGCTTCGGAAAGGAGGGCTCATTTTCCGCAGAGTTCGCTGCCAAATCTACGGAACACTTGAGTCTTCTTAACAAGATTGACGATGAAGCGGAGCAGGTGCGCCAGAGTCGATGTGCCGAATTTGAACAGCAATTCGCACAATACAATGCTCTCGTGGAGCAATACACAGGCATGAACTGCCAATGCGATTATCATGAGGATCAAGAATTTCTTCCTCAAGAGATGTGTGAGAGATGCTGCCTGAGAGCAAAGGCATCGAAACTGGAGATCTCAGTTTACGAGTGGCCCTTGCCTTCAGACAACCATGCGTCACTCTCCGTGATATTCGAAATGGCCGTACCACTCCCATTCAAATCGTGGAGGGACACAACATTAATGTTCTTGGTTGACGTTCTCAAGCTGAAGCTCGTTGGATCCGATGAAGCACAGTCGCGATGCAGCTTGGGATCGTATCCTGGTCTTTCCGGCTTCTGCGACTCGGTTACACCAGAGCAGCGAGTCATTCTATGTTCGCAAAAGAAGCCGCGTTCGGCCCTTGAATCTCGTCTTCGAATCGGTCCAGAGACTACCGAGCAAGATGTCTGCGTTCCGAGCTCGGCCGAATGGAAGCTCCTCGATTCGCTGTCGAAGCCTTCTGCAAAATACATAGGAGCATGTTGGCGGTCATCGCCGCATGTACCGGAAATTTGCACCGTGGAATTTCTGCCAAAAACCATCTCTATTGAAGAAGTTCTTGGATACGGTCCTGGGCGAAACGGCAGGATCCTTCCCAACACCGTGCTAGCAAGACAAGCCGCATGCCCTCAGGATGCGCCCCTACAAGAGCATTTGGCGCTGTACTCATTGGCTTGGGGGCCCCAAACCCAATGGATGAACATTTTGCGACAGCTGGCAATGCCGTCCGTCGATTAGGACAAGACGGAGACACTTGCCTTCATATTGCAACTGAGCGAGCAGGCAGGTCCGGCCACGCTTTGCGCGGCCAGAGACACCCACGAAGTTCTCAAGAGCGAGCCTTTTGTCAAAGTCTTCCTTCAGAACCTCGAAACTGCGCTGAGCTTTCACTCGGGCAGCTGGGCATCCTGCAAAGCGGTTTGGATTTTTACCCTACTTGCCGCACGCACGTTCTCGCTTGGTCCTGACGAGACGCGTGTTGCGTGCTTGGCACATATGGCGAAATGTCGTAAAATCTGCCTACAGTGGCTGGAGACTCTCCAGCTGCAAATTTTGGAGGCGAATGAGCATGAAGCGCGATCAAAGTTGCTCGCGAAATCTCTCGAAGTCGCGTTGGTTTGCCTCTCGACATTTGACGTTGAGCCTGATCATCTCGCCGAGATTTTCGAGCAGACTGACCATGCTATTATGTATCTGCGCTGCATCATACTCAAAGAGCAGGCGCGAGCTCAGAACGACAATGACGCTGTCAATAAAGTTTTACTCTTCAGATCAAAGCGACTCGCACAAAGAAGCCTAAATTACTGGTCTGAGACCATTCGAGAAAACCGGAGTCTCGACACCGTTGCACGCTTGACGTGGAAAGGGTATCCAAGTGTTGACCAAGCGTGGGAGTTCAAGGCGATGGCCTGGGCAGTCACAACCGTGACCCAAGAGCAGAGTGGTCAAAACGTCAGCGTTTCGCTCAATTTTCTCACTGGGGAGTTCCTCATTGACGGGCGTCCTTTGAGCCAACTTCCGACCGAGTATGTAACTCATCCGGAGTACAAGACCTTTTTTTCCTGCCTTACTGTCCAAATCTTGCCTAGCACAGAGCCCGGATTCCAATTCTCCACGCAGCGAGCGTTTGGCGATCACGACATCTCTTTGGGACTTGGGGAGCTTTGCCCCAGCAGCGGCAGCCGAGATTTGTTCTTACGCGCCAGAAAAGGCTCGACCCAGATTTTTGACCTGATTCCTCCAAGAGTCCTTACTGCAAATCTGCCATCACGATTCGTGGACGACTTTGTCTATTTTCTCGACTCGGTTACAGGCTCAATAGATGCTAGAACTCGCCAGGATCCATGGACACCGGGATCGGCGGGATGGCGTCTGGAAAGCTACGGCGCTTTTTGGAGATTCTGCAAGACCGATGGAAGCGTATTGGTCAATCCACGAAGCGATACGGCCGTGGCAGTCTTTGGTGTTTTTCGTTCCCTCGAAAACCCTTGCGGTATACACGTGTTGTATTACGCCGAGAAAGCCCAGGTTCACACTCATATTCCGAGACTCAAACTCGACTTCACCGTGGACATTGGCTCCGATATCTTCAAGTCTCGACAGCACCGAGGGTTTTGTGTTAGCAGCGATCAAGAGTTTGGTACCTTGATTGGCCTGAGGCACAAGATACTTTTGTGCAACGAAGGAGAATCATCTCCACGGATACTCTTGATTCCGCACGGAACAGTCAGCTGTCATGAGTCTTCCATCAGTAACTATGTTACACATGTTACAGTAGAAGTCGGCACATCCTCTGAGGGAGTCATTGCGTTCAAGATAGACAACTGTCAGCGCACACTCAAGGGATCCAGTTTGTCGAGTAATCTGACGCTGGCCTACCTGCACGCATTGACCAGCTTCTGTGTGCCTGATCCTTGGACCAGACTCACAGGAACTGAGCAGGCTCTGCGAATCTTGCAAGGAAAGGATGTCGGGTCCTTCACCACACTCGATGTAGAAAGTCTCGAAATATTGAGTCGCATCGCAAACCTATCCCCAAAAAGGAGATACATGGACCCAGACAATCCCGCCGTTGAAGTGGTTACCTGGGGAAACAAGTGTCTCAGCTCCTCATCACAGTCTTCGAGTCTTTACACTGCAGTTAAACCTCTTCTCGACAAGGCTTTCAAGACCAGATTTCTGTACCCGGACAGCTACTTCAAGCTCCCTCAACTGGCCTTCGGTGATGCCAATCTCCTGAAACGCAGCGCGATCCGAACATCTTCATTTCAAAACTCTGGATTCGGCGCAGAGGAGCACACTACGAAGGAAGATGCGATATATAAATTGGAGAACCGATGCAGGGACACAAATAGAGGCCAGAGGGCATTGGAAGTATGCTCAATCTTGGCGGAGAAATGCGGTTCACTGATGAGCCGCCGCCCTTCGAACGTTACCGTGCAGATCAGAAAGGTTATTTCAGGGGGTTCCAAAGTCAGAACACGCGGTTCTACTTTTCCTCTTCCAGACTCGGAGATCCATTATGATGCTAAGTGGCTCAAGCCACCAGCATGTGTGTTCCCTGATGTTTGGTTCCAGATTCACCGGAAATTTTCTCAGCCAGCCTCAGCCATCAGTCGATTCAAACTGATGATGTGGTTGTCCACTATTGTCTTCGCAAAGGAATCCGTTAACGAAGTCAACCAGGCTGTCCTGGGTTTTGCGACCATGCCTGCGATGGCATCCATCGAGATCCCTACCTCTGATTTCTTTGACGGTTCTCAAGGTGAAGAGCCACTCAGGAAGAATACTCGGCGTTTGTTCGAAGACAGTCGTCTTAATGCCCGCTCAGGCAGAAGGCGCATTCCGACGCCCAAGGAAGAGAAGAAGACAGCTGAAGAAGAGTTCTACAATGATGCATTATCGCAGTGGCGTGTCAAAAGAATCGAGCGTCGTCGGGATGCCTCATACGCGCGACTGATCGATGTTGGCAAGGCGGAACAGGGTCTAAGGGAGATGTTCGATTCCTGTCGCAAAAACGTCGCCCTGAAGGAATATCTCGATAAGATCGCCACAGTGCTGAGATCAGCACCACATCACACAACGACTCTCAAGTCACACCTTGACAGGAAGACACCGCATACCCCACGGCCTACGCCACGATACGTGACTTTGTCCATGGCACTTGAGTACGCTCTAAACCTGGAAGCTCCGAGCCCCGAGCCAGCCATGATCGGCCCTAATTTGGTCAAGGAAGCCCCAAAGGCTATCTCGTCCAGATTATCTGATCTTCTCGACAAGGTTGATTTGAGAGCTTCAACTGCACAAGAACATCGCTATGCAGCCAGCCTACGAGAAAGCGTAGTATCACTCGAAGAGCGAATGACGACGTTCGAGCTTGTCAAGACGGAGGCTACCATCGCAGAACATCTCAAAACACACCTGAATGATACGAGAAATCGGTTTGAAGGGTTTCTTGAGAAGTTTTCTCAAGCCGTCGGTAGGACATCTCAGCACAGCGCGCACCGAGTCTCATCATCATTGGCCATCGTCGCCACTACTCATCACTGGCCACGATTCACGATTAGCATAATTTTGGAACAACTCAATCAGTCAAACCGCGCAAACCTCCCAGAACAGTGGAAGCGCGACATTACACTACTGGGTGATCTCTTAACACGGGTGCAGCAAGCTGAGCGTTTGGTCCAGTTGGCCAGCAGCGAGACAGACCTTGTTAGTGAACTCCGGAACCAGAACAGAGACTGGGACCCATTGGAGTATCCCGACTACCTTTTGCTAGAGATTGAGGGGAACTTAAGAATTCGATCTGTCCAGCGAGCAATCGCACAAGAAATTATTGCGCCTCCTGATGGAAGAAACGCTGTTTTTCAGCTCATCATGGGCGAGGGAAAGAGCAGCGTCCTGATTCCGATGATTGCGGCTGCAGTCGCTGACGGGTCACGCCTCACCAGGGTCTTTGTCACAAGATCCCAATCACATCAAATGAACCGGATCCTCATCTCGAGACTGGGCGGCCTTCTTGGAAGAAAGGTTTGGCGTTTGCCGATTACTCGAGCGACCAAGATCAATCCCAATGAAGCATCAACCATCATGAAAATCTACCGGGAGTGCAGCCGAGATGGAGGGATTCTGCTTGTCGAGCCGGAGCACGTTCTTTCATTAAAGCTAGCAACCCTCGAGCAAGCTGCAGCTAACCCCCGTGAGAACGCAAGCCATGGTTTGCTCCAAGTGCTTGATTATGCCGTCAAGAACAGTCGGGACATTGTTGACGAAAGCGACGAGCTATTCAATCCCAAGCTCGACGTGGTATACACATTTGGAAAACAAGGTCCGATTGAGTCGGCTCCTGATCGCTGGCTGCTCGCACAGGAGGTGCTGTCGCTCGCAGCCAAGTTTTCTACTCAAGTGAAAAGCGAATATCCCCTCTCGATCGAGTTAATTGAGGTTCAGGGCCGCTTTCCCAGAATCCGGCTCTTCTCCGACGAAGCCACGGAGAGACTAACGCACTTGATTGCCGCTCATATTTGCAGGCACGGGCTCATTGGCTTGCCTGTCGGTAACTCGTCGCATCGTGCTCGAGACTCTATTCTCCGATACATCACACTATCGGAAGTCGACAATGAAGTAGTCGAGAACGTCGAGACTAGCAGCCTATGGTCACCCTCGACTATGCATATGCTTTTATTGCTCCGCGGACTCCTGATGAAGCGAAATGGCGTCCTCGCTTATGCTTTAAAGGAGAAGCGATGGACTACAGACTTCGGTCTGGACCGCGACCGGAAGCCACAGACAAGACTTGCCGTTCCATATCGAGCGAAAGATCTTCCATCTTCGCGATCTGAGTACAGTCATCAGGACCTCCAGATCGTCTTGACGTGCCTGAGCTATTACTACGAGGGCCTCAGTGCTACAGAGCTACGTCAGTCGCTTCAACATGTGTCCCAATGCGATCAGGCGAGCAATGAGTTTCACATGTGGGTTCCGCGAAATACCCAGATCCGACCGGAGTATCGCAACATCAAGGGCGTGAATGTGGAAGACGAAACCTGCATCCAGGAAATTCTCCCTTTCCTGAGATATTCCAAAGGGGCAATCGACTACTTCCTTTCTCGGATCGTTTTCCCAGTTGAGATGAAGCAATTTCCAGAACGACTAAGTGGTTCGAGCTGGGACATTGGCCGCCTGAAGGCTCTCCCCGTCACGGCATTTTCCGGCACGAGCGACAGGCAGCATCTACTGCCACTGGAGATGGAGCAAGCCAAATTGGCTAGTCAGGTTGGAACCGATGCAATGGTACTTAGCAAACTGCTATCTGAAGAAAATCGCATCGTCCTTTTATCCACCCTTGGGTACACTTCGATCGGCAGTGGCTACCACCTTCTCCAGGCGATATTGAGGATTGACCCTCAGCCGAGAGTCATCATTGACGTTGGCGCTCAAATCCTGGAGCTTTCCAATCAGGACGCCGCCCGCGCGTGGCTCAATCTTACTGAAGATCGTGAAGACATAGAAGCTGCGCTGTTCTTCACGCAAGCGGGAGAGTTGGTGGTTCTTGATCAGCGGGGACATATAGAACCACTTCATACTTCGTTCTATGCTGAGCAGCTTGATTTATGTGTGGTGTTCTTGGACCAAGCAAACACGGTTGGTTCAAACATCGCAATTCCCAGAAATTACAGGGCAGCTGTGACCCTCGGCGACAAATTGACCAAGGACAAGCTTGCGCAAGGTATGTTTAGATTGGTTGTGATCCAGTCTACATGTGATAGAAGCTAACTTAATCCAACGCAGCTTGCCTGCGTATGAGACGACTCGGCGACGGGCAAACGGTCGTATTTTGTGTCTCACAAGAGATTGAGACGCGTATCAAGGCAGCAAACCCGCGATTGGGAGCCAACCCGATAGAGATCAGCGACATCATCGATTGGACAATATCGGAAACTTGGCGAGATACTCGTCAAGCAATGGGCACTTGGGCCGCTCAAGGTCGCAGGTTCGAGAAGGAAAGGAACCTCTGGCAGCTCATTCAAGACTCTCAGCAAGACTCTCAGTCAAGCGCTCGGCAGTTGAGGTCTCGGCGAGAGAATGCTCTGACCATATCCCAAGACCTTGCCAAGAAATTCCTCGAGAGCGAAACGCAGACACTGGAAGGGCGCTTCAGACCGAATTTTGTGCCGCGTCCGAGTATTGCTGACTTGCCCATCGACCAGGACAATCTTAATCGAATAGTCCAAAGATGTCGAGAGTTCAACTCCAGCGACGCGCAGCCGATTTGTTTTGAGCAACAGCAAGAAAAAGAACAAGAGATGGCTCCGGAGATCGAGCAAGAATGCCAGATCTACCGTCGCCATGACGCCGAACCGGCCAACCACCGAGCGGCGGAAAAGGTCAAGGCCTTTATTAAATCTGGAAAAATTGGCAACGGGAGCGGCTTCCTGTGGGCCTTTGAAACTCTGCAAAAGACGTCCGCCGCAAGTCATTTCAACCTGGAAAAGTTCCCGCATGTTTTGCGCGCCACACTGGACTTTGCCAACACCATTAAAGGCGACAGTTCACGAGAATATGGAACAGATGCGTACATCAGGGAAGTTCAATGGGTCTTGACGAGCTGGAACGCCAACAAAAGAGAAACTATTGCAGTTCTTCTGTCACCTTACGAAGCAGAACAATACCTACCACTAATCGAGGCCTCAACGCACGTGGTACTTCGCCTCTTCTCTGCCAGGAAGATGCTGAGCTACCCAGCGCTCGACGAACTGAATCTTTTCACGGTTGGAAAAGGCACAAGCGATCATCCCATATCGCGAAATATAAAAATTCAACTAAACCTATTCGCCGGGTCGCTCTACTTCACCTCATACTCAGAATATGTCGACTGTGCCGACTATCTCTGCTTAACTTGGGGCGCCAGGGCTGAGGCGGCCGATGCTGGCGTGGATGGGTATTTACAGCCAAACGTGCGTCGTCGCCAACACTTTGGAAGGGCCAATTTTGAAGAGAGTCCGGTCCAGTTCCTCAAGGTGCTCTACTCCATCAGACACCATGGCATGAACATCTCCAAGACGCATATAGGGAAGATGTTGAATGGAATCATTCTGACAGAAGAGGATTTCGACCCGCGCAACAAGCGTGTGGCCGAGGAGGAGTTGTCACGGGAAGAGGCAGAGGAGAGCGTGTTTGTCGAAGAAGACACAGTGATGGAGGGAGCCGGTTGAGCGATTCATCAGGCTCTGAGTCCATGAAGGCTGGGAAGGCTCTTGGAAAGAAGATGATTGGTCTATGTTGTGATGTCGAGGCGGATATGCCGTTGTATAATGATGAATCTTGAACGAGTCTGTCCGTGAATGTGGCGTTTTTGCGGACGTGATGAGTGCTGCCTGTATTTGCATTGCGCCCCCTCCATCCATTTCGTAGCTCTCGCTTTTCAGCAAGCCTGAATAAGGATGACGAAGTGCGTAGAGTTACAACCTTTATGATAGAGGACCAGCGTTGCTCCTTCGTGACTGCAGCTAGTTCGGGTCTATAACGGCATTACCTGCTTTATCCGAAACGAATAGATGCAACAGAAATCGCAAGCTCGGTCTCGAATAACGCGTCGTCTTGTAAATATTATGTTTCGTTGTAGGTGGATAAGTCGAGCTATATGTAGTCCAACTACCTAGAAAGTCAAACTCGACCGCAGAGTACGCCGATTCTGCCCAAGGGCTATTGAGTCGAAGAAACACATTGCAGTAGATCCATTGCAGTAGACCTTGGACTTGCGTCTGGTGATTGTGAATCGTGTCGTCGGGCTGGAGTCTGGCCCACCGCCCAAGTTTTCGTCTATATAATAATGTCAACCAATACTTAAAGCGCCAAGCCTCCTTCGGGCAGCACACCGACACTACTACGCACCCTCGATCCTATCATATCCTCTCTCGATGGCAGTAAAAGGGAAAGTCCCGTTCGCTTATGTAGGCGATGGAAGGATCCAGCCCTCGTTCGATATCTACCGCCTACGGTGGGAAGTTTTGCATGATCTATACAAAGCAATCCATGTTCTAGACGGCCCAACGAATGCTCATTCGACCATCAAAAGCTACTGTTCTATGGCAGATGTGCGCCCGCACTCTATCTCGTTATCGCAAGCTACTGTGCCCCGTGTCCCGTTACTCGAGGTCTCGGTGTTATACCCGAACGACTAGGAGGATTGGCGTCTACTGGACAAGGAGGAGGAGGATCAAGATGATGAGCAGGACGACAGGCATCGACTCCAATCAATACGATCATCACTTACAATTACCGTGAGGGCATCTAATAAGACGTACGTCTTAATTGGCGACTACACTGCAGCTATTTATATATATGGATTTGTTCTCTGCGATATACTGTTATTAAAGCTGAGAATGACTACGCGGAAGAAGATACCCTATAACCTTTCGATGTCTCCTTATTTATCTCGCCGAATAATGTATGCGAGCTAATGAGATCTCTAGACCGAAGAGGAAGGGAGTAAATCTCTTGGGCTAACTTGTTCGGGCCCTGCCTTCTTTTAGATTACAGCGGCTTAGTAGGGCACTTTTTTGAGGTGGTCGAAATTGAGCCAGAGTAAAGGAATAGAATATACGCAGCATTCTCAGAGAGCACTTGTAATGAACAGCAATATCTGGACGGTATACCTCTACGCACTGGTCTCTTTCTAGATAAGGGTCCGCCATTGCACAGCTTCTTTAGCAGAGATACTCTTCGCCTACTCCAAGGCCACCGGCGCTTTTCGAATCCACGATTGGACTGATGGCGGGAGATCCAGAGGCTGTCGAGGGGACGCTGTTGACGACTGCGACTCATCGTGGGCTATTATAATGCGAGGCAGCCGAAACATCTTCTTCGCTAAAGCTGGTCTTTATTCGTGGTACTCAACTATAGTCGAAGAAACACATTGCAGCAGACCTTGACTTGCGTCTTGCCAAGATCGAGTCCTTGCGGTCACGTTTTTGACAAAGTAACGTCATACGCAACGATCTCTGCAAATCCCCCCGTGGGGGCGGAGGACCGACGAGGGAGTCTTGGAGTGCATCGCCTGGCTCTCGCTGGAGGCCGCCTCGCGTCAAGGATCAAATATCATTGGCAAATACGCTGACGGCGAGCCCGAAACGAGCACTCTCACACCCACCGGCGCACTCGCAGGCAGTGCAGGGCTGGGGAAAAGGGTAGGAACTAAAATCTGACGGCCTCTGATCGCCGGCTCACCCCTGTTCGGCGAGAAGAAACAAAGGACCGCGAAACCCGCGCGGGTGGAAATCACCACGAACCGGATTTCTGGTGCAAGTTTTGCTCAAGAGTCGCAGCGGTTCCTGGAGTTGTGTGGTCTTTTCTGCCACGGGCGGCTGGTGAATTGTACGAGAAAAGGTAGACTGTTGCTCGACAAGAGACGATGCAAATAGACGCCATGGCGACAGATGGGCCGCAGCGAGAGTGGCGTCAATCCGTCAGCCGCTGGTCGGTTTATAGAGCGACAGTATGTATTTTGGTCGCCAATCGAGCGAGCCACTGTCTCATCCTTCATCTCGTCTGTCACCAGGCGGCAGAGCAGCATCTCGAGGGCCGCTGGTGCGCCCGCACGCTCTGCGCTCCCCTTGCTTAAGCATGGCATCAACTCTCTGCCCCATTCCACGCGGGGGGAGACGCATGTCGGTTCGTCTACTTTGCCGCCGTGCAACCTCTTTGCAATAGAAGAAACGGCCGGCCGCTGAGACACGCGAGCGCGACTAACGGACGGCCCAGGGCAGACGACGGGCTCGACCGCATGGGGCGCCACCCTCTTTCCTGCAACAAAGAAAAGGACCAGCTTTCCCATGGCCCCCGTGGCCTTTGCTCGACAAGGGGTCTGGTCTGCGCCGGCTCAGCTGCCCTGTTTGGGAAGCCTCGAGAGCCGAGTGTCCTGCAAGAACAGGCCCCAGGCCCCCGAGGCGCACGCCAATCCCGGCTCTGCCTCGCGCGCGCGCACACACACACTCATGCATGCAAAGCAGCATGGCGGTAAATGGGAATGACCATGTGGCAACTTGAACTCATCGCGCTTCTCCCAAGTTGGTTATATTCTGGTCGCGCGGGTGGTGTTGCCCATTGCGAAGAACCGTAACGGCTCGTCCATCGTCTGAGCAGTCCATGTTTCCGGTCGAGATACTCAAGGGGCTCTCCAGAAATTATGTATCAAGAAATCCATTGAACAAGCCCCTAAACCTTAATAGAACCCGTTCGTGATCTCCTGCCGTGGCTCAAGGACCAGTCAGAGGGCTTACGTGAGGACTTTATGTGGCAGCATCTGCTCACCATTCGTCCGTTGCTCTCGGGCTGTCAAGTTTCCGTCTCATCTCTTTTTTCCTTTTTCCTTTCTTTTTCCCTCTTCAAGGCTGGTCACCTCGTGTTTCTCGCCGTACCAGACCTGCAACCGTCCCCCCCTTCCTCAGTGCAGCCGTTCAGGTCAAATCTCCCTCTTCCCAACTGCCGCGCCTCCTTCCTCTTTGCTGTGCCGACTGTGAGTGCCGTGCATGTCCCCTCGATTTCCGTCATTCTCTCCTTTTCCTTTCTCCGTATTCGCGTGCTTCGAAGCACATGTCTGTTCCCCCCTACTTGGGCCGGCCTCCTACATTGTGCGAGGGACAGCACGTGCAACGCCCTTTGAGCTCTGTTCTTGAATCCCGCTGCTCGTATCCGGGGCCGACGGGCTCCTCGAGTTGCTCAACATGGCGGCGAAAAAGTATTCCTTTAGGCCCATGACGGAAATCGACCCGAATGCCTGGTACCACGTCACCGAGTCTCGCGTCGACAACTACACGAAACCAGAGTTTGGCGCCATGCTGCAAATCAGTGGTGATGTCCTCACGGTATGGGGGAAGAACGCCGACCAGTACTGGCAATTTCAGCCCGTCGACAACATTCCTGGTCGATACGCCCTGCGAAACTCGAGGACCAAGTTGAAGAAGCAACTGTCGGTCTGCTTCAGAGAAGATGAAATCAGCGACTCCATGACGCAACCGTGTATGGAGCAGAGCAGTGGCGTCTCTCGGCAAAAATGGGATATAGGTGAGATTGTGACTGTCAATACATTTCAGTATAGCTTATTGACAATCTTCACCCGACATAGCTCACTTTGGCAACCGGACATATCGCTTCATCAATGTGCACAATGGGACAGAATATTGGCTAGACTGCCATATCGGTAGTCCGGGTAAGCCCAGCCGTCCATTCTGTCTTGTGGTGTTGCGAGACTAACATGGCCGGATAGTCTTCATGAGCTCAAACACCGACACAGCCGTGCGACAACCCGCTCAGCACTGGCTCATGACGAGCCGCGCCCAGGTAAACGACGGCGCCTACAGCACAGTCTTCACAGACAAACCCGCATCGACAGTCACGTCGCACGGCGTCGTCACCACCATCCCGGCATCCCGGTCGTCCCCGGCAAACCCGCGGCCGGCGGACGACGACTCGGGCATGTCTTCGGCGGCCGCCGCCGGCGTCGGAATCGCCTCGGCCCTCGTCGTCATCGCCCTCTTCCTCGCCGCCTTCTTCTTCTGGCGCCGCCGCCGCGGCGCCAAGAACAAGCCCACGGACCTCGACAAGTCCGAAGTGGGGTCGGCCGGCCCCGGCCACAACGCCGCGCCCGGCTCCGCAGCCTCGTATCCACATACCCCGGGCACCTCGGAGAGCGCCGGCAACTATAACAACAGTGTCGCCTTCCTCTCGCACGAGAAGCTGTCGCCGCTGTCGCCGCACTCGCAGGTCCCCTACAGCCCGGCGCACTGGAACGCGCACCCGGCCGAGATGGCCCACGACCCCGTGCCGCAGGAGGTCCCCGCCGAGGTCCAGCGGTTCGAGCTCGACGCACAAAACCACCATTCTTCTCCCTCGTACAGGTGATGTGCGCTGCGGCTCTTTCGGATACGGACCAGTAATACCCTTCAAATCATGGGCCGTTGACCAAGATCGACGGTCGTTTCAAGTTGAGCTTTGCTTCGAGTACTGAGTTGGTATGACGGGTTGGGCTCTGTACATTCGCCATCTGTGACACCACGTTGCAAGGTCGACGCCTCCTTATTCGAACCTTGGACACTCGGATAATCTCGTTCGTTCCGAAAATATCGACTGTGCCAAAGATCTCGATTGCTCTGATGTTTCGTCCCGAGCATCAGGTGCTTCAGATTCGGTGATATCGATGCAAATTTCAGAACGTCATCTTACCTTTTCCGGGTCACATATCACGGATTTATTCACACTTCATACATATAAACCAAGGTCAGACATCCAATGGCCTTGCGAGGGTTGGGGGGACCGCGAGCGACGGACCATCGGCGTGCAACCGCACTTCAAAATCTTTTCTATGTGGGCCATAGTGCTCGGCGTTTTGGATGGAATATCCCAAATAGTGCCATGCTGTATATCAACTTTTTAACCATGTTGTACAGTGTGGATGCAGGACTCAAACAAGTATAAACAAGAGAAGCGGGACGTGCCCCGGTCATCATACCCAAACTCCCGTCCGCACCTCCCAATGAAAGTCGTCAATTCTCGTAAAACCTCGCTCGTCTCCGTGACCAGACATCCCTTACTTGGCATTTGCGCCGTCGGCAAGGTTCATGTGCATGACTGCATTTCTCGACCACTCTTCGTTGCTGTCACTCCATATCTCAAGTCCTTCTCGTCCATCAACGCCCGGCAAGCGAATCCTCGGCGGCAAGGGGCCGTCCCGGACAGACGAGGTGCGCTCAGAGCGGTGCTCGAGGGCTTGGCCGGCGTCACCGACCGCCACGCCAATATCCTCTGCCGGGGGCATGTCCGAGATGCGGTTGATTTGTTGGTGAAACTCTTCCTGCTCCAGAATTTGAGGAGCATTCTCCACGTTTCGAAGGCTAGACACGCCAGGGAACGGAATGCCAGAGCTGCGAATGCTGGCCGTCGAGATCCTGTTAGGGTCGCCTTCGCCGACCGGTTCGCCCATGGCTGCGGCGTCGAGATCACGAATCGCAAACTGAGCCAGGGTCCGTAGCTTGCGCGTCACCCATCCTGCAAGAATCTTGCCTCGCTGCTTCTCTCCCAGTCGTGACCGAGGAAAGTCTCCTTTGCTTACAAATGCGACAATATCAACAATGATTTGGTGCTCATTCAGAATGGCGTTGACAATGACGGGCACAATCGAGGCAAGGTACGGCTTGCGATTGACCTCGACCAAGACAACGACGAGCCCGCCAGCTTGGAAAACGGCACTAGAAATGGTCAGCGAGATTCTGGAAGGTGTTTTGAGTAACATACCAGCCCCCAGACACGATACTGCGGTGAGACCGCTCAACAGACAGTTCAATGTCCATGGGAAAGTGGCTGAGGCCATTAATCTCAAAGGTTTCGCCGATGCTCCCCAGGACAAAGAGGACCTGCATGTCAACCAGGGCGCCGCCTGGCCCAATTGGACGGCTGACGTTGTGCAAAAAGCCGAGATCACCGGTCCGCACATAGGCCACGCCTGGATCGCCATCGACTGTTCGCCCGTCGAATCGCTCGGCGTCAAAGGCATCCTTTGATCCGTAGAATGACTTGACGCAGGCTTCAGAGTCGACCCAGATCTCGCCATACTCGCCATCATAGCAATGCATGCGACTCTCGGGGTTCACAATGGCAATCTGCGTCGAGACTGGCACCATGCCCGAATCCTGCACCAGTAATGCCTTGGGGTCCGAATCGGGGTCCACCGGGACAACCAGCCCGCGACGTAGGGCCTTGGTGTCGAGCCAGAGCTCGATAGGCTCGATGCACATGTACGATCGCGATGCAATCATGGGGTTGAGCACGTGCGAATAGACAGTGTTAATGGCTGTCCTGTCGAGTCCGACTCCGGCAAAGTGAAGGCGCACTTTCTGAAAGACGTCCACCCTCGGCCTTCCGTCGGCCGTAATCATCATATTCTTGAGCTCATGTAGCGCAAAGCCTTTGGCTGGCATGGCGGCCATGGCATGATCCAACATCTGCGGTGTCGCGTACGTGTCCTTGATCTTATACCGGGACAGAGTAACGAAGAGAGACATTGGGTTCTGCGCAAACTCGACGGGCGATAGTAGATACGTTGGCGTACCGATGTAAATCCCCATCAGGCACGTGTGGATGAAACCTAGACCGGTGGTGCTTCGCACGCAGCCCAAGACGGGCCGCGAGCTTGTCATCTGGCACGTCTCTTTCTGCACTTTGCAGATCCCCATGATGGTATCGTGGCCTAATTGGACAGCGATCCTGCGCTGGTCCGGCGTCCAGTATGTCCAAACAAGAACGGGATATCCAGGGCGGATCCATGCAGGATCAATGGTAAGTCCAAGATCCCGCAAGCCATTGTTTTGTTTCGGGGGCTTGGACGTGTTGTATACGTTTGGCATGGAAATCTTGAGAATCTGTGCCGATTGTTTGATGTGGCTGGCCACAGGCTTGAGCTTGAGAAGGTGATCAACGTCTTGATTGACGAGCACCGCCTTGACGTTATAATCCGCAATGATGTGCAGAAATGCCGGTACGTCTTCGTTCAGTCGATTTTGATCCAGTGGTGCCATGGGGATAACGACAGCTCCAAGGTTAATGCACGCGTGCGCGGCGAAGACGAACTCCTCCGAGTGCGTGTACATGAGAATCATGTGGTCTCCTGGGCGTACCTTGACTTTGTTCTTGAGATACATAGCCACAGCCGCGACTCGGGAGTCAAACTTGCGCCAGGTGATGCCCTTCCCTTCCCTGCCCCTTCCGTCAATGGTACAGTACGCAAGCTCGTCTGGCTGGCGGGCGACGCGCCACTGGATCAAGTCGGTGATGCAGGCAAAGTTGTTGAGCGGCGTAGAGGTTCGATCGTCAATGACTACTTCTCGTCGGTCGATGCCAGAGTATTGCTTGTCGGCTGGCGCCAGAATATCAGCGCGAGATTCAGAGGCAACCTGAGACCAGATGCCGCCGATGGGGTCGATGCCGATTGGTAGGTTGAGGACTGCATGTTCGACACCAAACTTGACGTGAACGCATGGCAGATTTCCGAGGTCATATTCTCGGCGGCAGAGCATATTGCCAATCTCGCGGCGTCCATTCTTGACGACGCGAGGCAGCGAATTGGGGGCAGTGATCATGACACAATACAGACGCAGGTGATGCTCCTGCATCAGAACCTCCATGCATCGCTCGGCCAGCGAGTCTAGTAATGCCGTGTCGGGCTGTCGAGGTGGACCTCCAGACGTTAGGGGCGCCGTGGATGCGGTGGCCGATTCCACCACTACCACAGGAAGGTGTTCGTCATTGACAAAGACGTCGAAAGCTGAGCAGTCGTATATCTTGGGGACATTCTTGACGATGCTGACGACAATGTGCTGCACGAAAAAGTGACGATACTCGGCAATCTCATGACCGTGCTCGACCCATTCCACCTTCTGGCGAATGCGATCCTCGTACAGGCCGAGGACGAATACCTTGCCTTCAATCACGGTCCCTAGCAGACCAGTGCGCAGGAACTCTGGCTCGACAGGCGTCGGGGTCGGCTCGCCGGGCTCAAACTTGTATGGCCTTGCGTGAAAGATGAGCTCAGTGTTCTTTGGCTGTGCCCAGAAACCGCCAGACAGTGACGGAGAATCGACCCAAATCTCGCCCACCATATGCGGCGAGGCGAGGAGGCCTGTTTCGGGATCTACGACGGCGAGCGTCGCGTCTGGTATCGGGTACCCAAAAGCGGCAACCCGTACCATGCCGGACTCATTGGGAGCCTTTTTGGCCACCTCGGCGCCGTATGCGGTAACAATGACTTCGTTGGTCTTGAGTGCCTCGCGGTCGAGCAGGACCTCGTTGAGTTCCGTATTAGCCCGCTTCTCCGTCTTGGTTGTTGTTCCGCCGCCGAGGAGACTTGCGAACCCATTTGAAGGTGTAGGCTTGTCCTCTTTCTCTTTATCCTCGCTGTCCCCTTCCGACGAGTCTGAGTCGGACTCTCGCTCGAGCTTGAGCGAAACTCCCATGCGTTCCTCACCCCCCAACCAGTCGCGGACACTTATGACCATACCGCCATGTTCAGGAAGGCACAGCATGGGCGCGACAACCTCTCGAGCCCTGGAGTTTCTCAAGGGTCGCAGCCATCGATCGGCCAAGACCTCGTGAAACTCGCCATCGACAGTCAGCGTATCAATCAGGCACAGCTTGACGGCTTGGAAGTTTGGTTCTGTCCCTTTCTTGTAGTTGCGCGTTGTCATCGGGTCAGATTGGTAATTGTATGCTGCCCGCTTCAGCCCGGGATAGTCAGCCACCATAATGGTCGCCTTGTACTTGGTAATGAGGTGAGCATAGAGTCCCGGAACATCGACAGCCTTGTGGTCAAACCAGACAGTCGTGTGCCCACCGTAGACCGTCAAGAGAACGCCGAGAATCATGCCGATGCCCTGCCGCGGGTCCAAGTAGGAAAGCAGAATCTCGCTTCCTGCGCCACCTCCTATTTGGCGCCCGTTCTTGTCCCGAAGCGAAGGGTTGAACGTGTCTCCGGGTCCGGTCCCTGGAACTGTCGAAAGCATGGCGCTCAAGCAAGCCATTTGATGCATGATGGTCCTGTGGCTGAGAACAACACCACGTAAGTCACCCGTCGGCGCGCGTGAAAATTCAATGTACGCAAGATCCGGTACCGTAAGTGGTGGAATGTCTTCCTTCTTCTTGGGATTATAACTTCCAAACTCGTTCGTCTTCCACCATTCAACGCCCTTGGGCCAAGTCAGCTTCTGGGCAGTTATGTCTCGCTGAAACGCCTTGAGATTATTGTCCGTGGTGAGGGCGAGATGCGCCTGGGTCGAAACGAGAATGTAATTGAGGCGCTGGTAGTCCTGCAAATCATTGATTGGAACCGCGACAACCCCGGCAATAAAGCAACCCATCAAAGCAATGGCAAAGTCAATGACTTCGCTGTCACGGTAAACCAAGGCGACTCTGTCACCGCGGTAGAGCGAGCTCTTGTCCCTTATGACCTGAGCAACTTTTTCAGCGCGAGACGCAAGCTTATCCCAGGTGATGGAGGCGATTTCCTTGCCCTTGCTGTCGAGAACCCAGTAAGCGGGCACCTTGGCCGTCGTTCGGGCACGGTGGCGCAGCACAGCCGCCATGTTGTCAAAGCCGGACATGGGAGTATTGGTGTCATGAGGGTCATATATAGCAAAAGGTACTTCACGCGGTTCAAGGGGCAGCTGGTATTCGAGGACCTCTGGGGGGGGCAGATCATTGGCCGTCAGCATGGGCGGTGCCATGGCGGCTGTCGGAGAAAAGGCCTCGCTGGACGAGTACCTCTGCGGTGCGCCGTAGTCCCCCGACTGATGCTGATCGTAGTGTTGCTGGCCCGCGAAATCGGAAAAGAAGCCCTGGGAATCCTTGAGCGTTGTGGTCCTGCCATCGTATTGATTTGGCTGGTGATCGGAATAGGCACCATGCTGATCAGGGTTGAAGGCATAGTCTCCGGATGCCATGGTGCCGCTTCTCGTCGGGCCATCACTCCCAGGTGTGAGAAACAGCGAATCGCGCTGGGTGGCCATGGGTCGTTCAGCGATGGGGCCTCCAGGGCGCAAGAGGCCGGCCGGGTTGGTATCGGATAGCGGCGGCGGACTATACGCTGAATCTGACGGATACACGGGAGACGAGGGACTGGCAGGGTCCGAACCATGCCCCGTCATGGCGGCATAGGCGGCGGACCTGTGGTCATCGCTTGTCCCATACTTGTCGCTATCGGGAGAGTGTATTCGGAGGCCCGATCGCGGGGCCGGAGGAGGAGCGACAGCGGCGGCAGCAGCTGGGTGAGACGCAGGCTGGCCGAAGTGCTGAGATAGCAAAATTGTTCGTCTTTTTTGAAAGCTGCATGTTGAGCGTGGTTAGCTAGATCGTAGCTCAAATTGCGCTCGGGGTATGGCCATCGTCAAAGCGCCAACGTGACCCTGGCGCAGGTTGGCAGCCAGTCGACTCAATGCGGGGGCACACATACCCTTTCTCTGTTATGTCTCCCTCCTAAAAGCATCGCAAGTCAGTTACCAGGTTTGATGGGCACATGGGAGCACGACGACAAGGTAGTTGGCCAGGGCGGCACAATCGCCGAGGGTGCGTGTACAAGGACGGCGCGAGGGCACGACAGGAGTGTTGGACCTACCTCGAGCTCGCGCTGCAGCTCGTCGAGCTTGGCCCGAAGCTGAGGGTCTTGCTCAGCCATGGCGGAGGAGGACAGCGGTGCGCCAGGATGGCGGGCAATGCGCGAGGCGGCTGTCTGTGTCTATAGCGAGTTCAGGGTGCTTTGAAGGCAGCGGAAGTCAGCCATGCTCGGGGAACGAGGCGCTGCGGTCGCGGCGGAGCAACAAGTCTCGTGACGATGAGGGTATCGAGGGCGCGGCAAGGCTGGTCGTCTGCCAGGGCTATACGAGCGGCCGGCGAGCAA
This sequence comes from Hirsutella minnesotensis 3608, assembly GCA_000956045.1. Lineage (NCBI taxonomy): Eukaryota > Fungi > Ascomycota > Sordariomycetes > Hypocreales > Ophiocordycipitaceae > Hirsutella > Hirsutella minnesotensis. The sequence continues at coordinate 41,093 of KQ030643.1, forward strand.
GTCGGTGATGGGATGAAGATGGTTGGCTGAGGTGCAGCGACAAGTGGGAGGGCAATCGCGGAGTGGTTGGGTCTGTGTACAAAGGGCCGAGGTACTTGGTAGAGGTACGCGGGACAGTACCTGGGCTTCTCAGACGGGCATCCACGTGGGGACGGACACCTTGGTCTGTGTCTTTAGTCTCGGATTGAGTGACGGTGGGGCCGAGAGGATCAAGACTTTTTGGGTGCTCAGTCCTCGCGTGCCGATGGATTGCGAGAGGCCATGTTAACCTGCTGTCGGAGTGCGAAACGGGCAAAATCAATAATCAGGAGGTGCGGGCGCTGCACCGACTGCTGACGATAAAGCTCAAGTTTCGCTACCTGGACAGGTCTGGAGGGTACATGGCGGCAAAGGTACACCCAGAGACGGGAGGTTCTTTGTCCATCCACCATTACGTCAGGGAACCCTGGGCTTGGCAACCACGGGTGCGGGCGCCAACGTGAAGGCTTCCGCAGCTAATTGATGAGAATAAGTGGCTAGAGGACTGATTCTGTGGCCCAAGGTTGCATCACCAGCCAACCGACACTTTGCTACACAGCAGGTTTGGTCGTTAGGTAGCCCTGTGCCTTCGCCTTGATACTTCCAGCAAAGAGGCGGTCGACTAGACTCGAAGTTCGCCGAGTCACCATCTGCCATCCCTCTGTAGCAAAACCCAAGACCAAAGAGGAAACTCGAACCGCCCTTCTTCCTCGCTAGGCTGTGGCTGTGAACCGAGTTTGCTGGAGATGCCTTGCCGCCAAGCCTTTGTGAGATGAGGTCATTGGGCAGCTTGACCCCAAAAATAGCCTTGGCGAAGCGCATTTCAACAACGAGCATCCGAGTCGCCCTCGCAGTGGTTGCGAATTCATTTGCGCATAGCGTCAAGCGCCTACTTTTACTCGTGATAATTTGCAGCACTTAAATCGCATGCCCAAGTGCCTGTCACGAGACACGATGCAAAAAATGGTTGGACGTGCGCCTTGCAGGGTAGGCAAGTGGCCCTGCGTCAAATTGCCCTGCAGTAGCCCCGTACCGTGATGCGTATGCAGGCCCATCGGAACTGGATGCTCCGGCTTCCGTGATTTCTGCACGCACTTGGACGTCTCTTCAACGACAAAGACGCAAATTTCTTTTCTTCTCCATAGCAAACTCGCCCGTATCCTCTTTGACACTGGCTCTATTTGCTACCGCATATCTCGTGTCTCTTTATTTGCACGCGTTCTGCATATGCTTTCACTCATGATGCACCGTCTTTACCCAGTGTCGGCTGAGAGCCTTTTGGATGCAGCTACCCGTCTTTTCAAGTGAAGAGAACGGCGAGGCTCTGGCATCGGCTTCTCCATTCAGCCTCACTGCGCAAATGTTTGCGACCCGGCTCTTTCATGACGGCATCGCCTCTGAATGAGCATCCAGGTCATCATGGCTCTCACGCACAGTGACCCTGTCTGAGGAGTAAGTCATTTCAAGCTCGTCTACCTCCCTCGCCATTTTTCGTGATGAGAATTGCAAACACAGACCTGTTCTTAAAACATCATGTGGAACAACTTTGCATGAGCTCTCCTGACTTGTTCAACGGCCTCTTCCGTATCTTTGGAAACCTCTTTGCGTTCGGATGCTGACTGGCCTATGCAGATATCGCTCATTGTAGTGGACGCAAAAGTTTGCTACCGGCGGAGCGTTCCTCCATCGTCCCCTTAATCATGGCCGGTCTGCTTCCCGTTCGGTTTTGTTCGGAGCTTGTCCCAGAACAAGGTCTCCAAAGCGCCGGCCGTCCTTTGTCCGAGCGCGGTTCGGCTCCGGTTCTTTGGCAAGTCTATTTCTGATATGGTCAAACATTGGTAGAAAGGACAATGACAAGACTCGTTCGCTTGACGCTCACTTGGCTCCTTTTTTGCCCTCAACGTCGCTTCAAAGATTAATATGACTTGATCTCTCCTCGCTTCTCTCTGGTGTTTTGGTGATCATGTTCATCTGTTGCTTGATTTTTGTCTTTCGTGTCGTCGTTGATACCATTCCACTGTTCTCTTTCGTCGACAATGACAAACCCCGTGGACGGCAGTGATCCGTTCTCGGAGAATCCTGATTCCTGCTTTGGCTCAGGGGTCGCGGATCTCTGGGGACGCGTGCCAGGCGACAAATGCGCCTCAAGCGACAGCGGTCTTTTCTCAATGAACGACCCTTTCAATTTCTCAGACTGCAACTTTGACGATGACTTTCTTCAAGCCACATCAGGCCTATATCCGAATGCCACCAACAACAGCCTGGACTTTGCAGACGGCCAGACGGAGACAGAAGTAGAGCCAGACTTTACTCTGCAGCCAACCATTGACTCCCTCGCCCACAATGGCTTCGATCCGTCGTCCCACCTTCTTGAATACCAGCCTCATCAAGTTCTGCCTTCACAAGTGCAGCAAGATATTGGTGGCCACGATGCCTCCATTGAGGCATATTATCCTGTCGTCAATAGCTTATTCACTGCAGTCGATCCTTCAGTTCCGCTGTCGGCTCTGAACGCGCAGCAGAACACTGGCTCGCAGCCAATGACAACACAGCAGAACAGAACACAATGGCCGACGACGGCGGAACAGGCGGCCTCGAGCCACGTGCAGGCTCTGGCAGCTGCTGTTCAAGGCACCTCGAGCAGCTGGCGCGCTCAAACGCCCACAAGCGAGCACGCACGCGTTCAACAGCAGGGAAATTTGCAAATCTCTGCAAATGTTGCCAACCCTCACTTTCCTACTCCTTCTCTCCCCAGTTCCTTGCTCACTTCCAAGCTATCATTGGCTAACAGCTGTGACTTTCACCTTCACTCTGCTCCCAGTCACTCACCTCAAGCAAACGCGTACCTGCAGCAGGCTGCAACAATGTCCCTTGGCTCCCAAAACGACCCCAGTGCCGTCTTGGCACCCGAGAATGCCATGGCTTCCCTTCCTTTGTACCAGGATTACCTCAACAAGGCCAGCCGAGGGGTGAAGGCGCGACAGCAGAAGCAGAAGCGTCTGCCCAAGACTGATTCCACTGCGTACTCGCACAGCCAGGGTCGGCAGACACTCGAGCAGCATACCTTGCACACGCAGGCGCTCTTTCACCAACTTGAGCCACAAAATCCAGTGCTCAGCCAGCTTGGTACCCATTCATTCGACGTTCAGGATACGGCACAGATTCAGGGTCAACCAAGTGATCCATCCTACAAGGCCATCCCCAATGGCAATGCCCTCCAACCCTCCTCTGACCTTGCCTCCCCTTCCGCCAAAATCTTCCCAGTATCTGGCCCTGGCTACTTTTCTCCTCAATACGACCAACCTGCTTCATCTTTGGCGGGAGGTCCATACTCTTACTACCCGCATCCCGACGTCGCTCAGCAGTCGGTACCTCCTTACGGCAACTTGAAGGACGTTTCGTCACCTCAGGAATCAAACGAGACGCCGGAGTCGATCCTTGGAAAGCGGCCACCCGCGCGTCGGGCGGGCGGGCGGAGAATCACGGGCACGCGTCCAAGACCAAATAACGACATCAGCATAACTGATCCGAACCTTATCTTTCTTACGCGGAAGAATGAACTCAGAATCTTCTTAGAGAAAGTTGCGAGGTTCGAAGCATCACGCGAGTCACCAAACTTCAATAGGCGTTTTGAAAAGGTGAACTCTAGCCGAGAAGCCAAGGCGAGAGGAGATCCAGACACCAATCCAGCAATGGTCTATGAGCCACACCCGCAGCTTCCGTCCTGGGGAGAACCCACGGACGAAGACGAAGCTGATCCCTTGTTCGCTTATTTGCCGACGGGACAGCTCAAGCCAAACTTCAATTTCTCAGCGAAGGCCCTTCGGCAGTTCGTCCGCCAGTCTCGCTGCCGGATCTGGCTGCAGAGCATGCCCGCGCAGGAAGCCAGGCGCATGACAAGAGAAGACAAGTGCTGCCGATGGAAACACTGCCCGGTACCAAACCGCACAATCGGCCCTGGCTGGTTCCGCGTGGCCTTTGACCATTTCCCCAACATGAAAGCCCAGGGAAGGCTGGACCCAATCAAGTACGTGCTTGTCATGCACCTGTGGTGCTTTGAGCAGATTTTCGACATCATGGAGCTTGTGAGGAACGGCCAGCTCGTCGTCGACGCCCGGGTCTTTCAGCGGGAGAGCCGGAACGTCATGCACCTGGACAGATCGGGGACTGGCATCATCAAGGAAGCCTTTTTGCCCTGGGTCGAGTGTCACAATCACGACGGCATTCTTCTTGTGCCCCGCGAACACAAGTTTACACTATCCTACTCTCTCGTCACTGGGCTCGTCGAGGGACAGACAGGGGCCCGTCAAAACACCCGTACCATGCGCAACGACAAGAGGCCAGAGAACATTCGAAAGACTGTCGACTACCACCAGGGCAACTTGCTGCTGTATGTTGAGCGAGAAAGGGCAGCCAAGGAGTACAAAGATAACCTGAAGTTGCTGGAGTCGCAGCAAGGGGACTCGCAGCCTGCGACAGAGAAGAGCAAGACGGGCAAGAAGTCTGGTGCCGGTACTACTGATGAGACGACTACGACGGCTGAAGATGAGGATGAGCCTGAGCCTGTTCAAGAGAAGACTGCCCCCGAGCTTGGAGGAGGGCCTCAACAGGAGAGCGCAGAGACAGAGACAGTCGCCGGCACAGAGAAGTCTTGCGATAAGTCTTGCGATGATACACCTGGCGGCCAAGAGACTGGCAAGTATGATCTATGCCAGCTCAATGGCGATCAAGGAGCAGCTTCTACAACGACTGGCAACACCATGGCTGAGTGGGTTGAACGTCAAGTGTCTGGTCATATACAGGCCCAGGCGAATAGTACACAGCCCGCCAAGCAGTGTCTCAAGCGTCGACGATCAGAGGAGGAGGACGAGCAGATGGCGCGTCCGGCCAAGGTTCAGGTCGACTTTTTTGATCCATTGAGCTTGACCAACAGCAGTTGCATTGCGCCTTCCAAGCTTCAGAAGAGCACTGCCAGCGAGTCAAACGAGTCTCTTACTCCCAAGCGCAAGCGAGGCGCCGACGAGGATTCTGGCGAGAGGGCAGCCAAAGTCCAGCACCTCGACGACGTCCAGGAGCTCAAGAGGAAGCGTGACGACGCTGAAGCAGATGACGAAGACGCCCGGATTCTCAACAGCAAGAGGGCCAAAACTGATCAGGATGAGCCAAATTGTCCAGTACAGGACGATGTTGAGAATGACGCAGAGATTTTGAGCAGCCACGACGCTGCTCGCGATGGCGAGGTTGAAGAGCCGTCGGTTGCGAGCGAAGAGAAGCCTGCAGATTTTCCGACATTTGGCACTCCTATACCGGATCTTTTCCCCAACATCTCATGTCCAGCGGAGTGGGACCTTTTTGCTGATTTCGCCGTGAGCCCGACTCTGGGGCAGGACGAGACGGAAGGGCCGCAATAGTGATTGTCGTCATCACATGGCTCGAGAGCCGGCAAGAGGCAGGCTCGACACACGGGACGAAAGCGACGACTCTTTTCCGTGCCGTGATTCATTCTTGATGAAGCATGCAGGACATGCTACTTGCCGTCAGATTCTGACGAGCGGTCGACTCGAACGACCATATATCAATGACTAGCTGAATCGACAACATTGAGCGATTCACGATTTTAATCTTTGCATACACGACCTATTCACCAGGTCCGTTTGGCTTTTGGCGCAAGCGTGTCAGTCGCCGCCCAAGTGGCGGCATCATGAGAAATGCCGAGGGCAACGAATCTCGGACAAGATTTTCGCCATCAACAATGTGCTGTCTTTGCTCTGATCTGGCATCTGGGTGTTTTCTGAATTTTGCCGGCCGCTTGTTTCATAGACGACATAGACGAACCGTTTCCGGGCGGGGGCCTCGCGGCCATCGGATCGCCTGGAAACAACATGGGAGCAGGAGAGGAGATGAACAGGATCACTCTCTCGAAGGCGCATCCTGGCGCGGACGGAGCGATGTACGGCGTAAAAGAATTGTGAGCGGAGAGCCGACGCGGAACGGGTTGGAGGAGGCGGATCCTCCTGATTCACGACCCATGACTCGACAGCAGCGGGGGCCGCAACAGAGAGGGTCGGGCGGAGAGGACGTCGGAAAGCGACGAAAGAGAGCCGAGAGATGCTCTTTATGCAACGCCAACAGTGCTGTACAGGACAGATGAAAAGAAGCAGCCAACAAGGGCTGCGTCGCGCGGTTCAGCGAACACGCGGGTAACCAAGACGGGACGAGGCCGCAGGAAAGCCGGCAGGTCTCATGAACAGGGCAGAAACCGGCGCCGGCCGTCGAGCAGCTGCTGACGGACGGGGTTTTTGGGGGCAAAACTCGTGTCGGTCAGCGGCATGTGGACGGTTCTGGGAGTGCGCGCGCGCGCGCATGCGGCCGAGTCTTGGGCATGTTTGCGACGCTGAACAGTGCCTGTATATAGCATCAGTCAGTCAATCAAGACGACGGGACAAGAAGAAGAAACTTTTTCCCTGACTCGCGGGTGCAGTGGGTGACGATGTGATGGGTAGAGAAGAGAGGTTCGGGGCAAGAAGCTGAGACTCGGCGACTACGAAGGAGGAGTCACACGAGTCTGCACGCGCAGCTACTGTACAGTCACTTGGTGTAATCAATCTGAGCGAATGTAACGGGACGAGTGAATACGGGGAAGGATGCGGCTCTCTGCAGGACGCAAGCCCCGAGAGGCGGGCATCAATCGCCGACGAGGACGACTGCAGCAGGGCCATGCAGCTGCAGGGGGCATGCAGAGACGAGGAATGGCAGATGCGAAGATGGCGTCGCACAGGGGGCGCAGTGAGTTTCGGTATGTATGCATGTGTTGTATAGTAGAGGTGGTGATAGCCAGAGAGGCAGAGGGCACCACGATGATTGTGGAGGCGAGCAAGGGAATGGAGTCGCCGAAATTCCAGAAGCATGCGTCGAAGGTGGTCCCACCTGTCCCGGATCCACTCATCGTCGGACAAGGCATTGACGAGAAGGAAGCGCACGAGAGACGTTGATGTTGTTGTTGGTGGTGTTGGTGTTGGTGTTGCAGCACATGGACAAGACGAAGAGAGACAACAACGGACGTGGATCAGGTACCCGGACGCCTCTTGTCTCAACCCACAAAGAGACGACGACGACGACCAAGATGAGCGACGAGGAGAAAGAAACACGTCACAAGCAGCGGCCGGCTGTCGAGGGGGAAAAGGGTCTCGGGGTCTGCAGCCCACTACAGGCCACCCTTTGCAACGGCAACTCCGAGGCCATGGGGACGGAGGAGGAAGAAGAGGGTGTGGCATGACTGGCAGGGGTTATGCGGGTACTCGTATGGGATAAAAAAGACGTGGAACCCGACTGACAGGATCCAGTGTCCACCTGGGATGCTGCCATCTGAGGGAGTGGGAGATTGGTGTACCTTTTTGTCCCATGACGGCGGGATTTTAGAGCAGAGCATGACGCAGGACAAGTCATGACGGTCGAGAATCTTATATGTCGATCTGAAGCCGGTGTTTCCATGCATTAACAGCTCATGTCCGAGGCCTTTTTGGTTCGCGCAACAACATTGCACACTGCAAAGCGCCGACGACCAATGTGCCAACGCGTCGATATATCCTGCAAAGAATTCTCTGGGGAGGAAATAGACAAAGTGTTGTGCCCGTAAATAGAGGAGCCCCATCTTGTTGTGTGTGGCCCTGCTGCTGCCTTGGATCCAAAGGGAGGGGGCCGAAAAGAGAGGCAGTGCTCGTCTTTTCGGACTTACTCTTCTTATCTCTCTCTCTCTTTAAACTCGGGCCGGCCATGTTAAAACGCGTTTTTATTTTGGCAACGCTTGCACGGGCAACAGTCTTGGAGACGAGGTCGAGACGATAAATAGTCGACGAGTCAGGACGCGAAAATCGCACAAGAAGCCAACAAAAAGCCGCGCCCTCTCTCCCATCAACACACGACAAGAGACTCGAGGCCTTCGACAGCTGAACTCGGCGCACATCCTGTCCCTTTTTCGTCGCACAAGACGCGCGCGCGCATCCCGTCTCTCTGCCTCCCCACGGATAGGGTTACACCGAGAGCGCCCGGCGACACACCCCCCCTGGGGTCCTTTTTGACTCTTTACCCTTCTCTTTCGCTCTCGTCTCCCCCTTGGAAGAACGAGGCGGAAGGGGTTTGCGAACTGTAGAGCGGGCTGAGACAACGACTCGAGACCACGTGCCGCGCCGTTGGCCCAAGTCGACTTGACGTTTATTCCTCCTACATACACACTCGCTTTTACTTGTGGGCATTTCCTTTTGCCCTGGCGCCTCTTTTCCAAACCGTCGTCTGTCGAAGGAAAAGCCACTTTTTTTTTCGACGTCCCCCCCCCCCCCCGGCCCACGGACTTGGGTGATCTGGGTTGACGACGCACTCATTCGCTGCCGAGAAGCACTTTTACCGTTTTGCGCGCCGGCATCTCGCTGGCAATATCGTGTCCTCGCGACACGGAAATTCGATACTCGCATCTGCGCCGTTTTTGTCTTGGTCGGCGTCTTGCGCCAAGGGCGTCCGGGTCTAAGAGAAGAAAAAAAAGAGACGAAGCCGCGTCCGGTCCAGCCGCCAATTTCGGGGCGGCGGCGTCTTAGCTTCGCCCCGTGGGCTTTCACGGCTGGTCCTGTTTCTTTTCTCGATACCAGTTCTTTCCACCTTTTTTTTTTCTTGCGGTAAGGAAAAAGCGGCCCAATTGTGCTGCTCGGGCTACGTGTGCAGCTGCTGTGCTCGGCCATGAAGGACGACAAGAGTCCTGCGCTGCAGGTTATCGTGTTGGTACGTACCTTTTTTTTATTTTATTCGCACATGGCCGTCAAGGTTCTCTCTTGGAGATTCGTTCCTTCCTTGTCTGTCTGACTACTCCGGCGCGGCATCGCCAGATGCTTCACCGCCAATTCCCAACCACCAATGCTCCTCCACCACCAGTGCCTCACCACATCGTCGTGGCCCGACTGACATCCTTCCGCAGGGCTCCGGCGGCGGCCCCCTCGAGTCCAACACCACGGCCTTCCTCGTCCGCTCCGTCGCCCAGGAATGGTCCAAGGGCTCCATCGTCGCCGTCGACGCCGGCGTCCACCTGTCGGCCATTGCGCGCATCCTCCAGCACGACTACCCGCCGGAGCCGCCGGCCAGCCTCCCCTTTAAGCTGACGCGGGGCCCCTTTGCCGGCCTGTCGCTGCCCTTCCGCTCCGTTGCCGCAAACGCCGGCCACATCGCGCGCAGCCTCGTCGACACGTACCTCGTCACGCACCCGCACCTCGACCACATCTCGGGCCTCGTCGTCAACACGGCCGGCCTGCCCGGCGCCCGCCCCAAGAAGCTCGCCGGCCTGCCCGCCACCATCCAGGCCTTCAAGAGCCACGTCTTCAACAACGTCATCTGGCCCAACCTCAGCGACGAGAACAACGGCGCCGGCCTCCTCACCTACCTGCGCCTCGTCGACGGCGGCAGCCCGGCCCTCGGCGACGGCCACGGCAGGGGCTACCTCGAGGTCTGCGACGGCCTGCTCGTCAAGACCTGGGGCGTCAGCCACGGCCACTGCATCGAGAAGCACAGTCACCGCGGCTCCACCTCGAGCGCGTCCCCGCGCTTCGGCAGCTGCGACGCCCTCGCCTCCTCGGCACGCCTCTACGGCAGCCAGTCCCAGGCCCCCTCGCGCAGCCAGTCGCTCCTCGGCCATGCCACCCTCGGCGGCCTGTCACCCCAGTTCGGCGCCGGCTACGAGCAGGAAAAGTTTTGCGTCTACGACTCGAGCGCCTACTTCATCCAGGACAGCGACCATCGCCGCGAGGTCCTCATCTTTGGCGACGTCGAGCCCGACAGCCTCTCGCTCAGTCCGCGCAACCTGCAGATCTGGCAAGAGGCCGCCCCCAAGATTGCCAGCGGCGTCCTGGCCGCGATCCTCATCGAGTGCAGCTACGACGATTCGCGCTGCGACGACCGTCTCTTTGGCCATCTCAAGCCGACCTTCGTCATTCAGGAGCTCAAGGTGCTCGCCGGTGAGGTGGAAAGCATCCGCAGGGGCCAGACGGCTGCGTCGCGGAAGCGCAAGCGTACCAGCGTCTCGGAGGGTGACCGCAAGCAGCGCCGGCTTCCCAACGCCCTGACCGAGGACCCCGTCTCACCCAAGTCGCTCAAGCCCCTGCTCATCAAGGCAAAGGATGTGCCCACGACGCCGCACCTCGCCACGCCCACGGAGGACGTGTCCTTTGGCGAGCTGGAGCCGCTGGAGCCCGTGGAGCCCGTGGAGCCGCTGAGTCCGGAGCCCACCGCCCGGCCGCCGCTCGAGGGGCTCAAGATTGTCATTATCCACGTCAAGGAGACGCTCGACGATGGACCGGACCCCGGCGAGACGATTCTAAAGGAGTTGCAGGAGCACGAGCTCGAGGCGCGCCTTGGGTGCGAATACATTATTTCGAAATCGGGCCAGAGCTTCTATCTATGACGGAAACGAGAACATGACTGTGGCTGTCGTTTACGGCGGAAATATACCCTGGGATGGAGCATTTGGTGTTACGGATAGACGCGCGACGAGTCGTGCGCAGGGTCATTCATCTGGGGCGGCTCATGATTTTGTCCGATGTGTTTCTTGTTTCTAGGATCTATGATTCTACGTATTTATTGCAATAATGCCTACAGGGCTTATACGGGACATGCTTTGCCGTTTGTAACGTGCTGACACTACCGCTTTGCGTCTTGAAGCTTGTCGAGGCCTTCCTGGCCGCCGAGGTCCTGCTTGAACTTGGGGCGCTGGAGCTCGATTGCCTCGGTGGTCCGCCCGTACGTGATGCCGCCGAGACGGCTTATCGGTCGCAGAATCTACCATGGTCAGCCCGTCAGCCTCTTGGACAAGATGCGCGCCCCATCTCGCAAGCGTATCAAAGTCAGTCACGCTTCAACGTACCGCAGGGTCGACGAGGTTCTGGTCCTCGTTGAGCGCATCCTGGCGCACCCAGAAGCGCGTGCCCTCGAGGACGACGACGGTGCCCGACGTGGTGCCCGGGCGGGCCCTACTCTGGTACTCCTTGACGGAATCGAGCCTGACCTCGACGCTAAAGACGGCCTCGGCAACACGGGCGCATTTGACAGTCTGACAGTCATGGACGGGCGTGAGCCCAGACACGGCCCACTCGCTGGCGCCGTAGGGGGCGTCGATGCTGGTGGCGTTGGCGGCCTCGACAAAGGGCTCGCCAATGACGTTGACGACGGCCTCGCGCGTCTCGACCAGGTTGCGCAGCGAGTCCTTGACCGCGGCCCCCTCGGCGGCGCACGAGAAGCCCACGACGAAGAGCGGCGGGTCGTGGCACACGACGTTGAAGTAGCTAAAGGGCGCGAGGTTGGCGCCGCGCCCGTCGGCGCCGCGCGTGCTGAGGAAGGCGATGGGCCGCGGCACGACGGCCGAGATGAGCAGCTTGTAGTTGAAGGCGTCGGGGCGCCCGTCGGCGTACGGGTCAATGGCGACGTGCTCCCGCCTCGTGCTGCCGGCGGGTTGGCGGTGCAGCCTGTTGGCGCCGTCGCCAAAGGCCCAGTCCGGGTCGACGGTGCGCGTGAAGCGAAAGGCCGACGCCTCGTTCCACGGCGGCCGCGACGCCTCGACTTTTTTGAAGTCGGGGTGCGGGTTGCGGTTGATGGGGTCGGACATGCTAAAGGCGCGGCGAGGCGATGGCGACGGACGGATCGCAGGGCGCGGGAAATGTCGGGCGGCGAGCAGCCTGCGCGAGGACATTTGATATCTCGGAATTGATAATCTCGCTTGCGGTTGACGAGCTCAACGAGAGCCGTGCATGTATCATGGTGTTGCGGATGCTGCGGAGAGAGGAGCGCACGCCCTGCACGTCATTGTGCCTTGGTGTCGCGCCCGTCTGCTGCGCCGCGCGAGCACTTCGAGCACGGCGTGCAGCTTGACCTGCGACTCTACAAGAAGCATCACGAGGTCTGCAATAGGGATATCCCGGCGGCGTAGCAAGGGACGGCCGAGCTTGGTTCGTGGCTGGTGATGCTCCAGTCAATTGGCACTCTGTTGATATCCGGTTCCGCTTCTTCTTCGTCTGTCGATCCCGCCAATCAACACTCCCCCCGACACTGACGCAAGATAACGCACCTCGCACATCTTCAGTCGAATCACGACGCGCCCACGTCTCCCGTCGGTCCCCGGAAGCATGGCCGGTCCCCAGACGCCCGTGCGGAGAAGGCCATCCGGGGGACAGAGCCCCAATAATCACGGACCAAAACGGGCCAGCTCAAAGCGGCGACCCGTCATCAGTCCATGGTAAGCTTCAGCCAGGCTGCCCATCACATTCCGGCCAAGATCGGGGTCGCGTGAGGCGTAAATGCAATACTATATAGCGTCCCTGCCTGGCCGTGCTGATGGTCCAGGCCAGACAAGACTGGCGCTCGTCTCTGGGAAGCAAGCACACCACAAATGCCTGGACGTACTTCGTTTCTCCTCCTCGGGGGCGTCGCCTCGCTGCCGGGAGCTACACTTGCGCGATACCTGCGCCTTCACAAGTCTTTTCCCATGCGTCGAGTCAAGATGGACGCCGACTGGGAATGGTCGCGGCTCTTTGGTCCGACGCCCGTCACCCAGACCCGCAACAAGTCTGTTCGCAGTCCTCGTCAGGCCCGCGTCGTCATTCCGCCGTTTTAGCAGTCGGACGTTGCGCTCTTGGTTGGAAAGGTTCGGGAAGCGAGGGTTGCGGTTAAGATGGGCTGCTGAGATTCCCGGAACCAATGTTAAGGACAAAAGGCGTTGGATCAGTTGAATCCCTGTCGTTTATGTAATCAGATCTGGTGGGGGTGGGGCGAGACAAGTCCCTGGATTTGGGACCAAAAGTACGTACCGAATTGATTGATGCATTACCAACGACTCGACGTCGCAGAAAAAAAAAGTTGCTCCAGACGTCGCCGAGTCCGTCGCCAGTCATCGCAGTGCAGCGTCGCCGTCGCCAATGCACGAATGCTGCCCGTAACACCACGCGCGCCCTTGTGATACCGCCTCCGTCCGCAGCCTCATGAAGTCATGGGCTACGAAAAGCTGCCACTGCGTCTCGTCACCACTCCCTAGCTTCGCCCGGTGTGCGTCAACCTCGACGCTTCAGCGCATCCCCCGGTGGCCGCCCGTTTCTCCGCCACGACGATTCGCCCGTCGACAGCCTCCCGACGTCGTCGCCGCAAATTCTCCGCCTGGGGCCTTTTATTCCCACCAACCTCGGAACCCCAAGTACAAGTGGTGGCGCGCCGCAGCCACGACCATGACGACGACGGTCGAGCTCGCCACGGTGCCGTCGGCCGACACGCCCGGCACATGCCTCTACATACACAACCAGAAGCACTCGTACCTGGTCGGCCGCCTCGCCGACGGCACCCAGCGCGCCTTCAACAGCCGCAAGATCTCCATGGGCGGCACCGAGCACATCTTCCTCAGCGGGCCCGTCGGCGGCGCCGAGACGGGCGGCCTCGTCGGCTACATGCTGAGCGTCGGCGGCACCCTCGAGAACGCGAGGGAGAGCCACGCCCATGAGAACGACCGGCGCAGGGAGAGTGGCCTCAAGCCCCTGCCCCCAGTCAAACACGGCGGCATATCGGTCCACGGCGGCGACAACCTCAGCCACGTTCTGGCCACCTACCGCCCAGTCCTTCTTCGCCAGGGCATCAAGCTGAAGCTTCGGGAGCACAGGGAAGACGACGGCTCCGATCCCGACGCCGCCAGGGAACCAGACTGGAAAGACGACGCCATACGCGTCTGGAAAGTCCCGGTCAGGCGTGCGAGGTCCACCAGCCCGCCCAAGCGCAGCCACGATAGCATCGACGCCCCTGACGACGCGACGTCTGGCTCGCCTCCGCCCGCCAAACCCGTCTCCCAGCTGTCCGACCCCGACGTTGCGGCCTTGATTGTCGAGAACATCATGTTCAACGGCAACGTCGGTACCGGCACCAGCCTTCCCGCCCGCAAGATTCGCGACCTCAAGCCCGACGACGTGGCCATTGTCAATATCAAGGGCACCCTGAAAGCCTACAATCCGAAACGAGCCGCTGAAACCAAGACGGAGCTCGATCCCGACAAGCCAGCGTACATGTTCGAGGGTGCTATCAGCAACGAAAGGATGCTCGAGAAAAATGAGGACGGCGTCTCGCCCTTCAACATTAATTCACACCCCCTGCCGTCGACGTGCTACAGCCAGACGTCTACTTCGTACATCATCAAATGTCATGATCGACGCGGCACCTTCAACCCCACTGCTGCCAAGGAGCTGGGCGTCAGAAAAGAGCATTTCAAGCTCTTGACCCAAGGCGTTACAGTCGACGGTACCGACGGCATTGAAGTGAGGCCCGACATGGTCCTTGGCCCGATGCAGCCAGGCAACGGCATTATTGTCGCCGATATACCCAGCCACGACTTTGTCGACTCTTTCCTGGCCCGGCCCGAGTGGCAATGCAGTCAACTGATGCATCACATTGTCACCATATTTTGGATATTGGGCCCCGGCTTGGCCGAGGATCCGCAGATCCAGGCCTTTATCCAACGGTATCCCCAAACGAAGCACATTTTCTGCGCCGAGGATACCTGCCCCAACATGATTACCCACCCGAGCCCGGCAGAGCTGCAGGTCAAGCTGCGGCGCATCGATCCAGAGAGGTACCCTTTGCCCGTGTTTGACAATGCCGTCAAGTTCCCAGCGCCGCCAGCCGACTCTCCCATAGAGCTGGGTCGAGCGGGCAGGAAGCTTCATCTCATGCCTCGCCTCACCCACAACCACGAGAACATCGCGCCCTTTCCAGATCTCGCCGAGGCGGTTCAGGCCGTGGAAGAGGACGTCCTCGAGCTGGCTGAGCAGGCACGGACAGCGTCCAGCGACCCCGAATTCCTGGCCCGGGTCGAGGAGATGGAGAAGGACATTCCCAGTAGAGACGCCGAGATCATTCCTCTGGGCACCGGCTCGTCCATACCCAGCAAATACCGCAACGTGTCCGGGACGCTCATCCGCGTGCCCGGCATCGGAAATTACCTGCTCGACTGCGGCGAGGGCAGTCTCGGGCAGATTTTGCGCGCCTTTGGTTCCGAGGAGACGGCCGACATTCTGCGCAACTTGAAGTGCATCGTCATCAGCCACCTGCACGCCGACCACCACATGGGCGTCATGGGCTTGATCAAGGCGTGGTACGAGCAGACGCTCAAGGACAAGAGCACCGCCAACCTGGCCATCTCGTGTATCTACAAGTACCGCATAATGCTCGAGGAGCTGGCGCAGGTCCAGGACGTCGGCTTCCACCGGCTGCGCTTCCCCAACTGCCCGACAGGCACCTGGAAAGGCAAGGACCATGTGACGGCGGACGACCTGGGCGCCGAGAACTTTGGCCTGGCCTCGATCCTGCGCGTGCCCGTGCCTCACTGCTGGCTGTCCTTCGCCACGCAGCTCGAGCTGACGTCGGGCCTGCGCATCGCCTACTCGGGCGACTGCCGGCCGTCGGCGCCCTTCGCACAGGCCTGCCGCGGCGCGCACCTGCTCGTCCACGAGTGCACCTTTGGCGACGACCGCGCCGACCACGCGCGCGCCAAGCGGCACTCGACCATGGGCGAGGCCCTCGGCGTCGCCCGCGA